>VZSV01000082.1:2559893-2579130 GCA_013398735.1 Nothocercus julius | reverse complement strand
TTTTTTTTTTTTTTTTTTTTTTGGTCAATAGATACTGCACACAGATGCCAGCTGATAGCAGGATTCTGAGTGTGTGCCACAGGTTGCAGTGCCTTCGTTAAGGGTGAAGAATGCCAATTCCAGTTAGTTACTGCTGCTCTTTTCTTTTGAAGGATTCTGGCTCTGTGACAGCCTGGAAGATAGTCCCGGGATAGCCTGGGGAACCGAACTTCTCTGTCCACCTGTTCAAGAAGTGTGGCCCTATCTGGAGAGTCTGAAAGGCCTAATGCAGGTTTGAATGAAGGGATGCGTCAGGGCCACAGGTAAAATTAATCTGTCTTTTTCCAGCAAATATGAGGACAATAAAATTGTTGATTTCTTTCCTCATCTGACAGCCTGCAGCTATGGAAGCCCTGACTGCTCAGCCTAAATAAAATGGCTAATGTTCCCAGGGCTTCTGGGACCATCAAGGCACCTTGGGAGATCTGGAGTTGCTTGCCTTAACAGCATAAATGATCTTCCAAGAGAGAAAGTCAAGGCAAGTTTCTGTCTATATCAAAAAGTATGCAACTGCACTAATCATCTCTTTCAAGTGGATTATGTAACACTAATTAGCTTGTTCTTTTGTGCTTGAAGCACATATTACCTGCAAAAAAATAGATGGTTTAGCAATATCTAAACTGAATTGCTGCTAATGATGCAGGTGACAGAAAAGAATTGGGCCTTTTCTTCCTAATCTTCAGTATCTTGCCATGTAAGAAGTAAAGATGAGTGGAAAAGAATGAATACTTTTAGTGATTATCCCTAAAGGAGAGGAGTTATTCAGTAGATTATGTTCTTCAGTGAATCTAAATAATGATTATGGCATTACAATTGTTTTCAGTGGACTGACCTCAAGTCTACTAAGGTATCAAAAGTTCCATTGCACACAGATAGTCTTTATTGAATACAGGAAATTTTGGATCGAGAGAAATTTTTCAAAAGTTCGCAGCTGCTAAAATAGAAAGTTAAAATTTAAATCAGCATATAATCTTTTTTGAAAAAGTCATTAGCACAATTTATTAATGCATTTTAGCATAACAATAGAATAAAAAGAGTGTATTTTCATAATGAGAACTTAATCTTTTTTTGTGTGTTTGTGGAACACAAGTGGAAAAAAACCACTGGTTTCAGTAAAAGCAGTCCTTTTCTTTGCATTTTGCAATACCCAGAAGCATTACACCAAAGTCTGTTATATTATGCCAATCAAGCAGAATATCTTTCACAAAACCTTTCCCAAGCCGGTTTTCCTTTTGAGACATTACCTTAGTTAGGCATTTTAAAATCAAGCCATCTGTGTTTTTGAAACTATTTTATCCTCCTCTTCCTTAGTTCACAAGAATGCTCATCTTGAAGAAAATTCCAATACTCTGTTCTGAATACCCTGAATTACTTGAACCAAAAGTTTCTGAATTTGGAAAAACATTTGCCACACCTAATTATGTTTGACAGTTCGGCTGTCTGTTTAAAGCTATGTATAGATTGCCTAATGGAATGATATAGAGGTTTTACACATAATGAACATTCAGCTTGTCGTGTATGACTTCTGACAACCTACCTTGATCTCAGGTAGAGGATTTCACCAGGAGGGAGAGCAAAAAACGGTCAACAATTTAGTGTGATTGCTGTCCACATAGACTGAGTCTTGGCATATTTTTGAAGTGTTTCAGAAGGAAATAAAGGACAGAAGTGTGCCATTTTCCTCGTAATATTATTCTTGGATGCTGCTTAGATGTTATCTACATTTAAAGTGGCTCTGTGTTGCCAAGATAAATAGTCATCTCTTTAACATTTCATTATTTCATTACATCTTCATGTCAGACTACAGAATTCCATGTCAGGCACGCTAGTGATTTGACATAAATAATGTGAAGTGACACAGAAAAGTACGAAACCAATTGTTACAGGCAATAGGTAATGAATTCTGAAAAATTAACCAAACTTGTGTCTGAAGTGTCCTTTGCCCATTCCTCATGCTTAGCCGCAGCACTGACAAGCAAAAAAAAGTGCTAGCTGTTTGCAAAATGTTGTTGGTGTATTGCTTTGTATAAAATAGGTTAAGTCACTATAATCAAATTGAACCCACATGTTTTAAAATCTGGACCATAATTTTATCTTCCATAATTTCATCTTCCATGATATTCAACATACAAGAAACTAGAGATAATGTAGACTTTGGAAAGAAATAACTGGAAGGTTATCTGACTCACTTAAATTAAAAATAGATTAGAAAATATAGAAAAGCCTATTATTTATTAGTATGCATTGTGAAAGATTTCCTGGTTGCAATGCATAGTAGTTGCAGAGGAATGTCATTTGAATGCAGACTAAATGGTGCTCATAAAGCAAGCGTTCTTGTAGCACAGGGTTAGTATTGACTTTGCAATATAGCTCCAAAGGCTACACTTGATTTTAACAATTTGTGTATTTGTGTATTTGCTAGTACATAATTTTTGATTTTGATCAAATTTGTTAAATCTGATTGCCAGTATCTACACAAGCTGATTCTTTACAATTTAGAAACAGGTGTCTGAATATCTTGGTATGCTCCAGAAACATGTTATAGTAACTAATAAACTCCTCCCTTAAGGAGTATACCACTCCAGCTATTTAATTCTGCTTTTATGTTAGTTTCAAGGATAGTGTCGAACCGGAAAATTCTCAGAATACTTCGATAGTTTAGGTTAAATCTACAGAAGGATAAATAAGCCCTAAATTTCATTTGAAACATGAATTTAATTTTTTGTGCATGCCAAAATCAAATCATTTGCTGAAGTTACCCACTGTGCATCCAAAGCCACATTAAAACATTTTCTAGGTTTTTAGCTTTGATGGAAATTATGTTTTTTTGAATGAAGGAGGCATGTCAATTTTTTAGCTGCAGGAAGGGAAGCATTTTACTTGGCTGGACTTATTTAAAAGTGACCAAATAACAGAATTATTTATTTAATAAAAAATCAAGTATTTTGGAATTTGTTTTGATAATAATTACTAATATTTTGAACAAAGCACCATAAATGAACAACAGAAGATTTAATTTTAGTTATGGAAAAAAAGGAAGGCTGAATGGTGGAACTGTAATGTTATTATGGAAATATATGTTTTTGTTTGTTTGTTTGTTTGTTTTCCTGACAGAGCAGGGCTAATAAAAGGAAGTGATTTTTATGTCGTTTCATCAATGAATGCACATGTTCTGATGTTCAGAATGAATAGAAAATGTCATGCTACAAGCTTCTGAAGAAAAAAATAATTGAGACCATCTCTAAGAAATGACTAGATGCATCAAAAGGGTAGGAGCTGCTGCTAATGAGATGTTTTAGTTACCTTGTATGCATTGGAAAAACAAATAACTTATGAATCCCTAGGCTAAAACCCATGCCTAATGTTAGAAGAAGATTACTATGATGACAAAGACAAGCAACCTAAAGCCAAGAAATGTCAAAGATGAGTCTGTACAACTTATTATGTTACTTTACTATAGAGTTTCAGTTGCAATCCTGTGTGCTTATTTTCTCTTTGTAGGACAAATGTTTATTTAGCACAGTATTGCAGGAATGAGAAATTAGTTTATGATTACTTAGGTAATAGTTTTTAAAAGCTTAATCTTTAAGACCATGAGAATACATGATGAGTGGATCAGTTTTAATCTAATTGGAAAACATATTTTAAATTGTGTTTAATTATAGTAATATAATCAGGCACATAATTGTTATGTCTAAATAGAGCTAAATCCTAAAAATGAGCTTGTTTACACATCTGTTTACAATAAAAAGGTGGTTATGTATGAAATTTTAAAAGAAAATACCTGAAGGATGAATATTCAGAACTACTATTTGCAAAGGCATAAGTGTTTCCAAGTCTCATTTTGTACGTGTTTGTGCTGCAAAAACAAGACACCCTGAATAAAGGTTTAAGTAATATTTTCCTTGGTCTGTGTAGGATTGCTAAGAAATAGCCTGTTGCATAGTTCAGAGGGGGATGCATTAAATGATCTTGTTTATATTTAAGCAGTGACCAACACTAAGTATGTAAGCCAGGAAACATGGAAGAAAAGGAACCTCACACTTCTGAATATCACCAGTGTTAGTGTCAAAACAACGGGCTGTCATACACAGACGATACGGAGGTGAGAGGGATAATGCGGGAATTTCTCTCTGATTGTTGAGCAGATGTGTAATATATTAATATAGATATTGACAGAACAACCTATTTCTCCCAAAGAGCAAAAAAAGAAACAAATTTAAGTCTGTCTTTGAAATATGCTGTTTCTTCAGACAGTCCATGGTTTGGAACTGTCAAAATAAGAGTGCGTGTTCTGGAAACCAAAGACTAAAGCACTGATGTGGTGGTGGAGGAGTGTACGACTTCACTAATTTCTTAGAGTTGATTCAAAATGCAGTTGGACATGACTGTCCCCACAGCAGCACCAAGAATTCTGAAAAATATTAAACAATGCTTAAAACCAAACAAATAATAATAATAAAAAAAACACTGAAAAAGACTGAAAAATAATCAGTGGGCAGTTTCTTGTGCTTATAGAGAGATTTATTTGCAAGCAAGGTAGTTAGCTCCTACGTTCCCAGAAATTCAAGACTTGAAAATTACCTGAAAGAAGAAAGCTGAGATTACCAGTTGTATAAATGTAACATAAGGATTTAGAGTCTGTAATATGATTTACTTCGTCTTTGTACTGAAGTCTGATAAATATACCAGGACAAATCTTGTTCACTCATAGGGGGAAAAAAAAAAAAAAAAGCATCAATTCCTCATAATTAATTTCATATGAATCTTCCTTGTTTTCCTCTTTATATGGCTTAGAAAATGACATGAAAAGGGGGTTGCCGCTGTTTCTTGCTTGATTATATTTTCTTCTCAAATTAAAGAAGCATATTGTCCTATGGATGTCTTCTGTACAGGGTAAGTGCCTCCCATTACCTCACTGGAATTATCTAGTAACTCCTGCTGGGTTCACTTTTATGAGACTCACCACATCTCACAGGCACCTTTCTAAGGATGTTGTGTTTCCCAGGCTTCAGGAATCAGGAGATTTTGCTGCAGACTTTTGAATTTTACCAATATGCTGCCATGATGCCTTCATTTAGCCTGTAGATAAAGGCAGGGCACAAGCACCTTATCTAGGTGTTCAAATTCATGCCCCAAGAAGTTCTACTTCTAGGATGGATCAGCATCATTTTTCACTCAGAGTACAGGTCTTGTAATACTTGACAGTTTAAACCTAAAGAAAAATGAATGACAATGACTTTTTTCAGAATAAAAATTAATGTTCTCATTAAAAAAGCAAGAACTATAATTTGCTCTAGCTAAAATTTCTGGGTTGTCCTCCAAGGTAGTCCCAATGAGGCACTTTTCGTAGTAAGGGATATGAATAATTCTCATCAGATGCTGAACAGAAAGAGCAGGTCCCAATATCTTCTCTGCTTGATAGCTGCTGTGGTTTGCACATCCAGGAGCTGGCCTTATTCCTGCAAAATGAACCTTTTGAAAACTACTGTAATCAAACTAAAAATTTTCTGGGCTTTTATGAAAATTACTACTTGTTCCTTCTTTCGTTATTCATGAGATGTAATTTTTATACATCATTTCGAAAGGCAGACAGAGTGACCCAATAAAATAGGATTTATTTTAATATCAGACTATTACAGCAAGAACAAGAATTTCCACTTCTCTGTTTTTGTTCTCAGGGCATGGTAGTCAGTCCATGTTTCTTTTGTAGATTTATTTGACTTCAGTAAAATGTGTCAGCTGTGAGCTTTCTGGCACATTCAGAGAAACACTTCTTATGGGTGCTTACAGAAGGAAGGGAGGATTTGTGCTGTGTCTGGTCTGAAGTAGGGAGCATCAAGGTATGAATTAACTCTACGCAGCTGCTTATGCATTTCATGTCTATTTGAAAAGTAAGGCTGGTAAATTAAAATCGTTTTAGATATATATCACCTAGCTAATCTGGTTGACTCCAAGAATCTGCCTGAATGTAGTTGTGGCTGAAGCAGCTCATTGTATCTGCAGCATTCAAGCAGTTTAATTTCTGTTGCTCAAAGACTCTGTCATACCCCAGGGATGTGCTGGAATGGTTTCATTGTAATCAGAGGCTCTGTGCACATGAAGGATTTGTTAAACTCATTCTGATCAGTTCATTAAAAGCTTGAATGCTGTTTGAAAGCCTTCTATACTGATTGGATTTCACTGAAAAATTCTAATTCATGCTAATAAGCATAGAGTAAACGTTTCAATGGGGATGGAGAACAAATAATATCCATTTTCCTAGAATTTATCTTCTCTGAACAGTACATCTGCTGTGATGTGACCCAACAATGCAGTAATAACAAAAAGATTGACTATATTTTGTCATTTCTGTCCCAGGTATACCTTGTATATACATTTATATAAAAGAAATAACCAAAGAGCATATTCTTTCTCAGAATTTTCAAGGCTCTTAGTAGAATGTTGTAAACCTGTGCCCTCTTTCCTCATTAAAACATCTGATTTTTAATATTTTGCTTTAGGCTGAGCCTTCCTAGTAACACTGAATTGCCTTACTAGACTCTATTCCATTGCAAATGGCTTCATTCCATTAGAAGAATGGGACATAAAAGATGCACTGTTGGTGATCTTGCCAGTGCCTTGTATCTAAGGAGTGAGGCAATTTCCTGAAGAAATGCCATAAAGTTTGCATTTCTGGTGGCCTGAATTGTTTCCTTTATTTTCAGTGTTGTGGGGCAAATAAGGTTTCGACAAATGAAATGAACGGGAGAAAAAGAAATGGCTTACTGTGTTAAGCTGTGTAACTGTATCCAGAAGTACAAAGAAAATATCTAAGCTTCCATTTTAAGATTTTACGTAGTGAAGTTAAGTCATTCATTTGCTTATAGAACAATATAAGCACGGCTCTACAGGATCACACAGAAGGCCCGTTAGCCAAGTGCTATGTGTCTATGGGGGCCAGGGCCTTTGGAAGATGGTGGAAACAAAGCAAGGCCACAGTGATACGTCTTCGGCATACTCCACTAACCTCCCTAAGTTAACAGTTCAGGGGCTTCCTGAACCAGAGGTGGTGACTTTGCATATATTCACAAATTATATGCATAATCGAGAAAACAGTTTACTGTCTGAGGATTTTTACAATATTCTGGTAATAGTAGATGATATCTGACCTTTTGAGACTTGTGGGATGCTCAGTTACTGTTGCTGTCAACAGACTGCAAGGGCATAGAGGTCCTCTTACAACTTGTTTAGGGCATTATAGGACAGGGCTTTTGCCTAAATCCCTTTTTATTTTCCGGGTATCTCCTTCTTCCCCCACCATTCTGCCTGAATATAAAAGATCTGAATGTATCAAGACTGAAGGATACCAATGAGTTTTAAGCAGATATACTAACGTGCCTCTTTTGCCTTTTGCTTCCCCTTGCAAACACTACAAAAATGTCTTAGTAACACCTGACATTGTAAATGCTCAACTGTGTCTAAATAACTTAAGACATAAAATTTTGGAGAGAAACTATTTGGCTCAGTGCCTGACTAAATACTAAAAAAGCATTTAGCCAAAAATTTTGTCTATATAATTTTGTTTCTTTCATTTTATTTCAATTATATATTTTTTTCTATTAGGCAAACTTTCTCTTTGCTTGGGTTCCCCTCAATAGTTCAAATTTCCATGTCTAGCTCAAACAAAGTAAATTAATATACACAAAGTGGCTTTCCTTTCTCGTTTGGTAGATTCTGTCATGCTGTTGGGCAGTGGAGTATATTGTCTCACCTTCTTTTCAATTTCCATAGATTAGATAGATGGACCATTATGCGGTGGTCCATTATGAGGGAGGTACAGAACTTAGATTTCCAAAGACATATTGCATTGTCCCATCAAAACCATTCCTAATGCTTTTGAAGACTTAGTGAGATATCAGCTAAATTGCTTTGTTGGGAGACATCTTGGAAGATGAAATTAAAAATATATCCTATAAATAGTATTTATAAATTATATTTTTAATTATTTTTCTTTTTTTTTCAAGTAAATGTGGTTTAGTCAAAAATTAAGTTTTATGAGGTAATAAGTCTAATCTGTTTCGATACTCATTATGATAACATTAAAATTATATTGCTAAGCTTTCTTTTTGATAAATGCTCTTTGATGCACATATATTTATTTGATTTATATTCTCTTACATTGAGTGCTTACATGGGACCAAAACATTCTGATATTAGAAGTCTAAACAAAAAATGTTTTATTTTTAAATATCGTATAAAGCCTTTGATACTTTTCTACATAAAATTTCAAAAATCGGATATTTTGAACTGTGTGTGAAGCCTGCAAAGAAGGGATTGAATTCTCCAGTCAGGATCCCTTGGTGCATATACAGTGTGAGCATCACACTGTATATGCAAATCTCATCTTGGGTGATAGTTCCTTTTGTGAAGATGATTTTTGACTCCTACTTCTATGGTGCAGCATTTAAATTTAATGAAGATGTAGAAGACCTGTATCATTTGTTTATTTGCAGGGGTCAGACGATCTGGGTTTTACTTCATTCTGCAGAAACAACTTCTATATTATCAGTCATGACTAGGTCCAATGAATATAGAGAATTGCCTGTTATTTTCTGCATAATCTGGAAAAGCAAATATAATCCCTCTGAAAAGGGAAAGAAGGGGGAAAAATCTTTCTGGCCTTTTTTCTCATGCCTCTGACCTTCAGACTGTAAATTAATGTGTTGCTCTCTCTGCTAGAGTCTGAAACAACGTACTAGAGTGCCAAAACAGGGATGAACTTCCTCTATTTATCTTATTGAAATATTAACTACCAGGTCTTGCTTTGACCCAAGTCTGATTCGGTCCTGGGAACGCTGCCAGAGGGAGAAGTGCAGCCAGAGGCACCTCCTGGTTCGGTCCCACACTCCTGCCCAGGGCTGCCTGGTGGCCGCCAGGACCAGGAGCTCTTACATTCCCCCAGCACTTCTCACTGCCGCAAAGCTCCCGGGGGTCAAACCAGATCAAAGTGGCTTAAAAGGGCCCTCTCCTCCTGAACCGCAGCACTGCGCCTCCGGGAGCCGTGGGCTTGCCTTGCTGCTCAGAGGCTGCAAGTGTCACTAGGAGAACAACCTGCCTGCCCCCCATGCAAAAAAAGTATCTCACTGGAGAAGCAACATTGCTCCTAAAGCCCCGCGTCACATTTGTTTATTTGGAGAGGGTTTTGCTAGGATTTTCAGTGCAATGGCATCTGAAAATGCTGAGTCCTTTTGTTGGGTTGCTCCCTTTCTGACAGTTAGCCTAGCTAAAACAACAAATAGATATGTGTAGAAATGATAAAATATGGAATGAAGTGAACGTTTGTGCACTAGATAAAATATGTGAGAGCTCAGTTATAATAGATGAACAGCATTGCATTCACTTTCTTATATATATTTATACAACCAAAGTTCACTTTTACAATCTTAATGAATGCTTTTAAAGGAACCTAACTCACATACAGTGATATTTGACACTGCTTTCTGTTTTGCAAACAGATGACTGATCAAACACAGATATAAGATACTTCTTTCTTTGCTTCCTCTAATTCCCTGTGGATTGTTCTTGAAGGTGGTTATAACCCAAAGAAACCATTATTTCCAAAGCACTTTTGAACTGACTTTCTTTTCTTTTTTTCTTTTCTCTTTCTCTTCCTTTTTCTCTCTTCTCCTTCTCTCTCTTTCTTTCTTTTTTCTCTTCCCTTCCCCTTTTTCTTTCCCTTGCCATTTGGAAAATAAAACTCCATATGCCATGGCTTCATGGCATACCTAATTCTCCACAGGAGAACGCCTGAAACTTAAAGCCTGTATTTTTCTGATCTAACTGCAAAATGGTCTTCAAACTGGTCAGTTAGGGCAAGCTTCTAGAAAGGTTACTCAGATACAAGAGAGAGAAAAAAAAAAAAGTGTAATTATGAGCAAGAGCAAGAGAGAGACTCTTTCTTTGCAGATAATGTCTAAAGACATAAAATCTTAAAACCAAATAAATTCCTAAGTATGACTGGACAAACTACACTATACAAGTATAAGTCATAGAAATATTGCTGTGAAAGAATTGTTATGGATTGTTATGGAAAAATATAGCTATGTATTCCACAGAAGAAAACCATTAATCTGCCTAACAGTGAAAGCAGGATTGCAGGATGTTTTAGGATGGATAGTGAGCAGGACAAGGAGCAGAATGAATGCAAAATAGCACCTAGCATCTAGCACGCTTTGTGCAAAGGTTTTGCTCTCCTGAGAAGGAAGTGTCTCCTTCTCAGGATGATTTCTTCGAGTGCTACCATTCAGTTTTGATTTAAAAAGCTTGTGCCGATGGTTATGGAGACTGTTGATGACATGGGCAAGGTGATGTGAACATAGGAACTTCAGCAGATCATGTTGTAATACGGCTGCATATAAGGGCAAGCTACACAGTGACTGTTCTCTGTGATCCCACTCTATTTTAATTTTGCTCCTGCTCTTACTAAGATGAATAACCAATTGAAGTGTGGGGGCATCTACGTCTAGTCCATTCTTTTGCAGTGATTGTTAACAGGACTCACACCACCCTGAGAGTATTGCTCACTTTCTCAAGTTGTCCATTTATGAATTCTTCCTTATGAAAGGAAAAAAAATCTGCTCATTTTATCTTAACACCTAATGAGCACTGCTGGAGGTCTTTTTTTTTTTTTCAGAACCACTTTTATGTACAATCAGTTCCTTCTATTTCAAGGGTAATGTGGTATATCTTTTTGGCTTGTAAGAGAATGAAGGAAGTAGCTTTCCAGGAAATAAATTTAGCAGCAGAATTGCCATTTACATGGAGGACTATTTATGAGTCTGCTGCTCTGTACACGCGGATGTGTGTTGCACTAGAGGGAGAATTTCTCAGGAGAAAACTGCGAGATTAACTAATAAAAGTAGCTGGCTAATATGTAACTGCTCAGGGAAGGAGGCTTAGAATTATGCTAGCTGGGTATACCAGAAAATTTCAAATAGCAGGAAATCAGCATACAGTTCCCTTACTCTTTCCTAAAATTAGCTTTTCTTTTGTTGCTTAAAACACAGTAGAGCTCTCTGGAATTCTCTAGTCAGGAGTTCTCCTCAGTTCCACTAATGTTGGTTTTCTTTTTCAATGAAGGAATGAAATATGACTTAAATACCCTGAATTTCAGGACCTGATCCTCTTTTCATAAGTGACATGGAGAGAACATTATCATGGCCAGGGATACTTCCTCAGTTTAAACAGATAGAGCAGAAATGAGGGCAACATGGTCCCAGTGAGGCCATTTTCTTTGCTTATCTGAAACTTGTCTGAGGGTAAGTTGTAAGATGCAAATTACATCAAGTTTCCCATTTCAGAAACTTCAGCCTGTCTCTCTGCTTTAGAAGATGCGTTCCTCTAAATCCTGTCCCAGTATTTACCTTCTGGGGAACTTTCGGGGACCACTTTCCTCCCCTAGCTTTCAAATCTTCTCCCTGTCCTTTGAAATCCTAGTCCTCTTGGACATAAGGAGGAAACAATGAAGCAGTGATAGCTGTTTGCCTGATATCCTGTAACAACTCCCAGTTAAGAGCTCCCTCTCTTATGGAGTATACCCAGTCTACTTTTAGAACAGGACTAGAATAATTCAGATGTCAGATATGACTTAAAGCTATGGAAAGTAATCATTCTTTTCCTCTCCAATGATACATCATGGTTTCATTGATATAGCTTCCATTGTATGAGTTCTCATCAATTTTCATCCATAGGAAAAAATAAAAAATAAAAAATAAAAAAAGAGAGAGAGGGATATTCCCTGATCTTTTTAACTAAAGCAGGAGCCAAAATCTAGTCTAAAGCGACTTTGCTTAGAGCAGAATTTGATGAGAGTGCAACAAAATTAATCATTGTTCGCCCAGGATCCTGGGGCCAGACTTGGCCACCTAAGGACCATCAGGACTGTACTGACAGCAAGAGATCCCCCTGGTCTGCTTTTTCTTCCTGCTGCCTCAAACCCTCTTGCCTTGACAATGGCTAACATTGCCTGGGGGCACTGCATGTCTTGGAGATTTTTTCTGACATGAGATGTGTGAACAGAGGTCTGGCTGAATGGTTTTGTCACTGGTTTCTGAATGCAGCAGAAAGTCTTTATGCGGAAGTTGCAAATCTGCCTGGATGCTGAATAGCTGTCTGTATGTTTTTAAAGGATGAAAGTCTGGAGTCTGAAATGTGGGGAACATTACTTTCAATAGATCCAGCAACAGCTAAATAATTATTATGTTAAAAAACACCGTATTATTTGGCAGCTTACTGCTAAAATTCATCTGCAAAGTCTGTGATAGAGGCACAGAGGTTGAAGTTATTTTTATTTAGCTTGACCTCTGTTCTCTCAGGGGTTATGTCAGTTAAAAGGGCATCTTCTTGAAATACAGGATTCCAAACCTGATTTCCCATAACTGAACGTGTGGAAAAATCTGCCATGTTTAATGAATATGTACTATTCCTTAGCCATCCTTGTATTCAGGATCTGATAGCACACAATGTGAATGTTTCGAGTTATTCTTACAAAGAAAAAAGAGAAAAAAAGAGTCACTTTTAAAATTCAAGTGTATGTTCATTTTCTCTTTGAGATTGAAGAACATACAGATTTCCTAATCAGATGTTAAATTCTATTTAACTAAGGTTAATTTAATTAAAGTAGTGGAAACTGCTTTCTGGGGCAGGGCAGGGGGCATCAAATCAAAGAGGCAGACTGTGGACATGTGTATAAGAAGAAGAAGAAGAAAGGAGAGAGCTATTCTAAAAGCAAAATCTTCTGCCCTTTGGATGTGCCACATTATAATGGGAAAGTATCTTGCATTTTCTTTCCACAAGTTTTGATTGCATGAAATATACTGTTTCAGATCTTGTATTTTCATCTGATTTGCTTGTTTGTTAGCACTCAGATATTGCAAGCCAGTATTATTCCCTTTTATGGCATAAAAAGCCTGAAACACTGGCTACCTGCAGTTCAAGAAAAAGGTCAGATTTCCTGGTGGCTGTCACCTGCTTGGGCTTTGACCAGCTCTGTGTTCGAGTGTACACATTCTGAAATCTAGATAAGATATTTGTTTGATAGCCTACAGCAATCTCCATCAGCATGTTGAAGCTGGGCAGAGAAACAGTTGACTGAACTGCACACCACTAAAAACTGTGGGAGAGCACAGCTTGTTTATTCTTAATGCTCCCGATGCTGCCACTGGCCCCTGAAAAGCACTTGCTGTCTGCTGTTGTTGCCATTTTGCAGAGTTGAACAATGTCACTCATTTTGTTGTTCTATGCCAGAAAAATCCCACTCTTCATTCTGGAAGGTGGAGCGTAAAAGCAGAAGGTCACTGAACATTAGCCATGACTCCATAGGATGGAAATCTCTTAGTGGCCTGCAAGCAAAGAAAGAAAAAAAAAAATAGAACATTTGTGACTAAACAGTATTTTTATTCCTTTTAAGAGAGAAAATATGCCCACCTCAGTGTGTTATGTATGTCAACATGGGGGACTTTTTCGTTTCTGCTTTTTCCTTGTAAAAGCAAGTGATGACGAAAAGCAAACGTTCAAAGGAAGAGCATATTTGTGAACGGCACGCTGTAGACCGCTGAAGAGCAATGGAAGTGAGCCATGCTTCTGGCAAAATCAGTGTCCAAATGGATTCTATCTGGTGTAGTGTGGCAGTCTACTAAATTTAACAAGCCACAAATGAGATCACTTAAAATGGTGAATCTGGCTTTTATGAAAGTTTCTCATGAAACCATAGATAAATTCAGAAAGATGCCATAAAAACAGGAAGACTTTAAGATGGGAATTAATTTCTGTATTACTCTTTTGCTGAAATGTGTTGACTGATTTGTTTTGAAGGAATTGATCTTTAAAAACAATCTATTCCATTCATATGCAGGCTAGAAGTCACTTTTCAAAATAGAACTTATTTTTCATTGGATTTAATTTTTCTTTGGAAATAGACAGGATTGTGCCATCTTTGCAGCATTGTTTTGAAATGTAGATATGGATGGTAAGATAATGAGTAGTTAGATGGACTGTAAATAAAGACATAGAAGATGCAGATTTAGAGTGTGGAATCACTAGGGAAGAGAATATGACATTTGTGTATTTTAGAACTTCCTTCATTTGATTATTCCAGAATGAACTGTGTTTGAAAATTTAGGGCTCTATGTTACTTAGAAATGGATGGACTGTTGTGTTCCTCTTTATAATGAAGTATTTTATTTTTCAGCTCTTTAGATTGCTAAAATTTATCACTTATCATGAGGTTAATAATGTTTAATTGTCACATAGAAAATATTACTAAGATTTATAGAATGAGTTCACACTTTTATGCCTTCCTTGTACCTTTAGAATGAATTTATTCTCTCTGCATATGTTTTTGAAACAAAAGCTACCAGTCTTCCTGATAGATAAGTATACTTAAAACACATACACACACAAGGATACACATGCCATCGTGTCATAACCTTACCAGAAGTAGTACATTTGAACTGAACACTTCCAGCACTAACATTATTCCTGGAACTACTGTCTTCTGGGAATAGAGGTAGAGTCAGGGTCTTAAATAACCTCAGAAAGACACTACACGTAATAAAAAGAATGAAGTGCTGATCCCAACCAGAAGTTGTGCAGCTGATAGCAGCTTTCTGTGATAATTGCATGGTCAAAATCATCTTAGCGTTTTTGCATTGTTGGGAATAAGCCAAGGTGGAATCCCATGTTTTCTGTCTTCTTTTTTCATGCCTTTTTTTTTTTTTTTTTTTCTGTTGAAATACGTAAGTTGAAATGGCCTATAAAACTGACCTGAAAATCTTTTGAAAAGAGGATCCCTGTTGATGTGGTTACCGATCAAAAGATCTGTGGTACTCACAACTGCTGCTAGAGCTCATTTATATGAATACTTTCATAATATGTTATTTTCTTATTTTTTATTTTATGCTTATTTTTTACTTTTACTTTTTCTCCACCTTTGCTGCCTTTAAAGAAAGAATGCCAAGAAGGAAACATTTATCTGAACAGTTTACAAGAAGACCCTAGTAGAGCTCAATTTGAGTTTTGGCTGGGGGCCTAGAGAGGTAGGGTGGCCTTGTGCTTTTAAGATGTTGATTGGATTGACAAACAAGGGTTCAGTTCCCTGTTCCATCACATAAATCCTGTGTGACCATGGGCAAATTGCTTAGAATTCTTCTGTGTTCCTCTTCCCCTTATGAAAGATGTAGTTTGTAGTAATTCCTTGCCTCACGAAGGTATTGCGAGGGTAAATACATCAATAATAGTGAAGCATACAAATATTCTAGTAATAGAGGTCATACAGTACCATAGTTATTTTCTTCAAAATGTTAAATCCATTTTAAGCCAACAACCCCCTTGTTTCTGCTCCCTTTTCCACAGATGTCTCCACAAGATATCTTGATCTATCCTATCTGTCAGAGATGCCCTTCCAAAATGGTTTGCTGTGTAACCTCTTTGTCATTCTGATTTCTCCTAAAGCCCAGTTCTCATTTACAAACCTGCAGAAAGAAAATACAGAGAAATAATAGAAGGAAACAGCAGAAAAGGAAGCCTATAGTCAATGAAATACTGTATGAAGTTAATGACAGTAATGTCAACGTCTGCTACCTCTTTGGCATCAGGAGATAATGTTCAATCACTTTTTATTTATCTCTGCTGAGAAACTGGCTCACTAGGTTGCTGTAGAATTTTAACTCTGTTTAGGGTAATAAACCTACCACCCACTGAAAAAATAAGTATCTTTTTATCTTTTTCCTTTTGTCTTTCAAACTCTTCTTGTCCGAGGATGAAACACTGCATAGTCTCCCCTCACTTTCTCATCTTTTAAAACCAGAAACATCCATCTTATCTGGATTCAAATAGATACCTATACATCATTTGCCTGTATGATTTGCCTTGATGTCCACTTTGCTCTTCAAAGTACCCTACAAAATTGCCATTTATAATCATTCCCTCTCTTTACCTTCAGACTATGTGTCACAATTAAATATTTGCACTTCTTGGAGTTGCCTTAGCTTTCTTCTCATGCTTCTTTGGTAGGTCTTTATGAGGCCTTTTTGGAGCACCATAAACACTTCTTTTCAAAATTCTAAAGCAAATCAGTAATGCATTCTGTCTTTTCCCCATCTGTAGTCTTTCTTTTTTCCATCTTATTTGTCTTCTAAAGTACTTTGTTTCTAAACTATCACTTTGTAAAGTTTGCCCTGAGGATGTGTTGCAAGAGAAGAGTGCAGATATAGTAATGATCTTTATTTCCTTGTAGTTTTTCCTCTCTTTGGTCCTCTACTCCACCTCTTTTGTTATGTGGTATCCATGCTGCAGACTTTTGGAGAAGACATCTATAATAGCCTCTCTCTTTTGTGAAGTCCTTATTTTATAAAGCATACCTTCAGGCATGTTCAAATGGTTCCTGAGCCGCTGGCCATGGGGATGTAATTAGTCCTAATTTCCTAAATTTAAATTATGTATGCATAGTAATCGCTCATTGGAGAAATAGAATTTGTAAATCAGAGAAGTGACTAGAATTCATTTAGAGCAGGTAAAAACTGTGTGTGTTCCATCCCTGAGTGTCTTAAATACAGTTCTTTCTTAATGATATATCCTATGAGCAGAATGAGGCAGATTACACCTGTTTGATGTTGTACCTACCGACTGGTAACCAGATATTAGTGCAGACTTTGCTAATTGTCAAGGTCCTTCATTTAGTAGGTAGAGTTCCTTTATGGTAATATACTTGCTTACTACATCAAAAATGTAGGCAGGCTCAGATGGTCTGCAGACATACCTGGGAAGCCGAAAATATCCAGCCACTGCCTAGGTGAACTGAGCTATTTTGAGTTCTCTGCACTTATCTATTTTATGTGTTATGTCTATTTCTGCTCTAATTAAAGTGAGTTGGTTTTGGAATAATTTTGCTGACCACACAGGAACTGCTTTGTGACTTTTCCAAACATATGACCGTTATCAGAAAAGGACTCTACATCTCTTATTCAGCTACATTATTTATTGTGAATTATGTGATTAGCTATAGTCTTAAAGGAAATAATATCCTTTCCAGTACTGAAAAGCAAATGTGAAATAAAACCCACAAACTTGCAGAATAGTTATTCACAGTCACACTTATAATTAACAATGATGGAAAGGCTTTGCTTAATATTATTACTGATAAGTGAAAGACTTAAGGCAAAAGTAATTATGAGATGACAGAAATAGAGAGAGTTATTGGTGGCCAATGTGAGATTGAACAGATCTGATTTTATATGTTATAGGAAAAAGAGGATGTAGAAAAGTTTTGAGGGCACTTAAATTTAAATTATGTAGGATGACTGAGTTGCTAAAATATTTCAAAATGAATTGCTAATGAGCAGCCACAGGAAAATCTGGAGTAATGGGACAGAGAAAAGCCCCCACATCACTATAGGACAAGCTTATGAATGAAGTGTGAGTAAAGATAAACCACTCCTATGTATTGATGTACTGTACTGGGTTTAAATGACATTACTTCAAGCACAGCTTGTAATCAGTGTGCAGGTGGGCACATTACAAAAAGTTTTCCATCATTTCTAAGGAGGAAAAAAACCTATAAAAACTCTATGGAATTAGTTTTAAATAGGATCATGGTATCCCCTAATGTATAGAAAGTCATAGCAGCTGCTTAAACTGATCTGAAAAAGGTGTAGGTGAAGGTGAGCACGATTTGCACACATACATATGCTTGACATTTAGGTGTTGGGGTTTAGCAAGTCAGGGGAATAGATGGAGCCGTAACAGGGCCTCAGGAATAGTGTAATTAATAGGGGTGGGTGGGGGTCACAAGTGTGACTTTAGAATGGGGCTGAAAACTAAATCTAGAAAGAGCAAATCATGCTCTGCCAGAAGACACTGCATAGAAGCAAGAGAAGTGGGCAAGGCTGTATGAAGGACAAGCCAGGGCAGCCACCAAGGATGGCCCAAATGTGCATGTGCCCCTGGGATGTTACACACTATCTGCATGCAACACTAAGTGAACCTATGGGCTGAATTGTTCGTCTACATATGAGTAGTGATCACATGAAACATATATAGAGGAATGAATGAAAGATCATGGTGTTAACATCAGGCTGGGATTTAGGAGGGATTCCCTATGACAGGGAGGATCAGTTAAAAGAATCAAATAATTCTGAAATGTTGTTACTGGCAAATGGCATTTGGTGGTTTATAAAACAAACTGAAAATGATCAGCTTTCTTGCAATGAAGTCCATGTGAAATATAGTTCCACCCTAAAAAGTTACAGTTTCAGTGTGCTTCTTTGTTGGCTAAAATGTGCAATTTATGTAGTTCTAAATTCATACCTCCTGTCTTCAGTGATCTTCGGAGAGCTTTTCTTTTATTCATATTTTTACCCTCAAGTCTTTAGCCCAAAAACTGAGTGGCTTTTTTTTTTTTTTTTTTTTTTTTTTTTTGAATTGAACCTCTGCAGTTACAAATAGCATTTACTAACAAGCTAAATCTATTACAAAAATGTACACGGGAAGAAGAATTCCAATCACTAGTTATACAGCCAAAAGGTGAAATGAATTTGTACCTATAGGGAGGACGTAATAACCTGGCTCTGGTATCTTCATTTATGTAGATTTCTATCATTCTTGTCAATATTTGGATCACACCGATGTGCATAAAGGCAACAGCAGGAAGTGGTTGCACATTTCAAACCCTTGCACATGATGTTCGAAAGCAATATTACTCATTGTCTATTATTTTTCTTTTACAGTTGTTGAATGTTTTTTCCGTAAGAACGAACTGCTGCCCTGGAATAATCTGCAAACATTTGGGCTGTCCTTGGACAAGCAATAACCCTCTTCTCGAGAGTGCAATGGAGCCTGTGCAAAGATATCATACTACCTTTGAAACAGCTGGTACTCAATGTAATGAAGTATCATACAAGAATACTGTTTTGAAAGCTGGAAACAGAGGGTAGCCTGTCGTGCTAATATGACTCACGTTCGGTTTTGCAGCTAAATTCCTTGAAATGATTTCAGCAATGGCAGTAGAGCTGAAGCAGCTCGTCAAAGGCCCCCAAAAGTGATTGTGAATGCCAACATGAAATGTAAGTACATCCAAATATGTTTTACGGGACTGGAAAAGAATAGTAAACAGAATTAATATATATAAAAAAAATGAGTTTATCTTTTTTTTTTTTTTTTT
>VZSV01000082.1:2548930-2559783 GCA_013398735.1 Nothocercus julius | reverse complement strand
AGGTTAGAAGGTGAAAATCGGTATAAAATAGTTCAATTTCATGAGATGGTGGTATTTCAATGGCCTTAAACCCACCATTTGGGCAGATGGAATTTCATTTTGAATAAGATTTTGACTTTCAGTTTGGGAATTTCTGTTTGCAATTGAACTTTTTTGTGGGGAAAAAGAAAAGATAATTCCTCTGTAGGTAAAGAGGTCCCTCTTTAGCAATGACCACCCAAAATGATGGAAATGGGAGAGAGGAACAAAAAGATCCAAATTATAATATCACAAAGGAAATCAGTTAAGGTATGTTCATGTTAACCATTCTTTGAATATTATCTTTTTATTTCTTAATTTTCATTTGTAATTGATTTTTATCTTTATGTTGTGGAATTATAATTGTTTTTCCCCACTTCAGGTCTAATACTAAATACTGGGAAAAGATCTTGAAGAAAATGGTGCAGCATTTTGGAGATTATTATGATCCTGCTTTCTGGATCTCTTTGCTCTGAAAGGATTTTAGAGTATTTCTTGGCAAATCACTTTTTTTCTCTGTACTTATTTCCTTATATGTGAAATAAGGAAAAAGTACTTTCCAGTTTGCAGAAATGTTTTGAAGATGAATTAAGGACTGTGGGTACTCAAATACAAGGTGCTTTGAGCCATACTAGATAGCACACTCAGTATGATATAAATTAAAATAAACTGTGGAGTGTGATCTAGAGATTTTTAACACACGCTGCAGTTTTAAGACTTGAATTCTTTGGACATAGTTGAAGTGCATTCCAGGTTGCTACTAGCAGTCACCTTTTACTGGTATGTGCAGTTTCTGTATGATTACAATTCTATTAGAATGAAGATAAGACGTATATGTGATTTTCTTATCTGTGAATCCTGTAGAGTTATTACATTTAAATTATGATTAATATGAGTAAAATGGAATTGGTAATTAATGCTAGGCCCTGTGTTTGTTGTTTTAATCAGTTTAAAATTGTGCATAAATTGCATTTCAGGCCCAGTTCTGAGATCTTCATTTTGACAGATCTCAGCTGGGAGTTATCAGGGCTATAAGGATTTTGCTATTCAGGCTCTTACAGTGAATTTTACTTTACTTATTTGTGTTATCAAAATGAAGTTAATCTAAATAAACTGTGGTTTATAAATACAGGTGCTAAATATAGAAACTACAATTAGTGTGATAAAAATCCAGCCTGTGTGACTTTAATTTTTCAATCTAGAAGTGATGATTAATGGAGTTTGCATAGGGTGAAAACCCCAGCAGACATGAAATCAGTGCAGAGTCCATATAGCAGTTAATTTGACTTTTACTGGTTCTATAACTACTGTCAAAGTATATTGTTCTGAACAATATACTTGTTCATAATCTGTTGTGATTTCTCACGTAGTGCAAATCCACTGGCTATAGATTTATTTTGCAGTGCTTTTCTTCAAATCCTTGTATTTTTTTACTTCCAGACATCAGTGTTTTGCTTGAAATACCTCCTTAGTTGAGCTGATGAAATAATACAAATGTTGTTTATATTAGAATTAGCAAGGTAGCTACTGGAAGAGATAATTTAGTCTTCACTGATACAGCTAAATATGATTTGAGGTCTCTTGCTGTCATCTATGTTTCATCTTTTATAGAGTCTTTTCAGTCTACTGTCTCTTAGTGTGCCTGTCCAGAAGTGCTGGCTATGTTTAAGTATAAGGATAAATTAGGTCAATAACCTTCCAGATTAGTTTTCTCCTTCTGTTGATAATTCTTTGTTGCCTATTTCTAACAGAGATGTGCAGACATTGTGTCTGTACTGGACTTCACAGTTTGAAAAAGAAGATACTGGATGATATGCTAGGATCCTTTTCATTCCTGGTTCCTATGACTTTCTATTTTTATTTCTTCTCATAAGAGGGAGGAAAATATCCTTGTAATTTGCTCTTTAGAATTAATTTAATTGATAATATAAATTTTATCAAGTGAAAGAGAGTCCTGTGGGGTATTTATGAAGGTAAAAATCTGGTATCTTACAGTTATTCCCAAGATTTAGAAAAACAAAATCAAAAATATTCAATCTTTACTTCTCTAACACATGCTGAGTTGGTACCATGTCATCAAACTCTGGCTTAGTTACATTGTTTCAGTACAACACAATATAATAGAATACATTAAGTTTTAAATACTCTACTGTTAATGTTTATGATCACTTCCATGTGTTTTATTAAACCCATGAATAATATGCCAGCAGGTGCTACCCAGCTATTGGTCCAAATAATTGATTTCTAAATTTAATCTTCCTATTTTTGTTATCAGTTTGTACTATGAACAAAAGCATTCTGTCAAATTGCAATTTTGTAGCTAATGTCACCTCCCCTTACTGATAATGTCATAAATTGCTCCAGTCTTTATTATTCAAGCTCAGCAACAGAATTCCCTGGTGATATTTCATAGTGTCTCCACTTGCCCATGCAATATGTAGTTCATAGTTACATAAAATTATATAATGTGCTTTGTGTAGTGGAGCTTCTAGGAAATCTCAGAATATCCAAGTTGAATTTGATGATAATTGTAAATTTCGTATTTTTTTGAAATTATTCTGCCAGGCTGTTGTTTGAAAGCTTTATATGCATATTTTAAGTTAAGAATGAAGCTTGAGCATGAGTGTACATTCTCATGATTCTAGTCGGCAGTTATCACTTAATAGCTGTACTTACTAATATTACTACTAATTCAACTTTGAATTTCTACAGTACTGTAGTAGCTGTCTACAATGATCCCTTCATTTATAGAATACACTGTTTGTTTTTGCTTAAATACATCTGATTAGTAGGAGGCCCAAAATTTACAATAGAGTTTTTTTGCTCTTCTATTTGGAGAAACAGGAAACAAGATAGCAGTGATGTGTATTGATGTCTTTTCCTGGAAAAACTTTGAAATTGGAAACAGAAAATAAAATATAATCAGCAGAAGTTCCAAACCCCATCCTCAACCCTACACCAGAAAGTACCATTTAGGTGTAATGGTGGTTAATGTAAGTTATGAAGAACTAGGAAAATGCCTTTTTGGATGTAAAGCAAATTTTACTTGATTTATTATTGATGGAATTATTATCTAGTAATAATATAAGTCTGTATAGGTTGGGATTCTGGTCTCTGTGTTTATTCCAGGCTTTGCCACTAATCTATCTGAGACCTCCAATTATGGGAAAGTTGTTAGCTTTCTTAGCCAGGAGGGAAGGATAAAAGCTGGAGTATGGTAGAAGGGAGGCTCCTTCAAGAAAATCCTGCTGGTAACACATTTGGAAAGTGGAAAATATGACCTGGCCTCAAGACTTTTATTCGACATGTGTTCAGCACACAGATGTGAGGTGCAAGCAACTAAGAGGAGATAGAAGCAGTATCCAAATAAACAAATGTCACTGCTGTAGAAATGTCACGTTCAGAGAGATGTGAGCAGGAAGGGTCTGTGGGCAAGAGTAAAAGGGGTGACTTGGAAGTGCAGCTCCATCGTGCCTGGAGCCAGCTGAGGTTTGTGACTTGTGGAATGCAAGGGCTAGATCATCAGGACTGTGATGATGCAGCATGCAGGGGGTAATGGGATGCCTTCGGCTGGAGCAGACTTGTCCTGTGGGCTGCAAAATGCAAAAAGTTCTTAGCCCCTCTGTGGAGCAGTAGGATCTTAGCCCCTCTGTGGAGCAGTAGGAAAACGTACCTCCAAGGAGAAAATCCACTCTTCTCGCACTTCAGAAGGGCAAAACCAAGAGGCAAAACCTCCTGGTAAAACCTGTTTTCTTTTAAAGGGGGGGATTTTGAGCCCTAATCCTTTGTTTTACCATGCTGAAAAGTATAAAAGTCACAAAAACATGCAGAATGATCAAAAACAATCTGGACTGAATTGAGTGTTGAGGATTTCTTTTTTTTCCTTCTTTCTTTTTTTTTTTTTTTTATTAAAGAAGCAAACTGATTCTTTAAAACTGCCAGGATTCTCCCCTCCCCCTAAGTAAATAACATTAAGCTATAATAAAAACTGTGTCTTTTAAAATGTAGCACTCTTACAGATGTGCATAATAAATTATTCCTGACTGCACGCTATCCCTAGATTATTTAAAACATATGCCTGGGCTGGGTTTGATATTTTCTTTGGAGTGGACACAACTCTTGCAGATAGCCATGGTCGCAAAGTGCATGTTTGATGCATAAGTTTTACTGTCTTTGCATGAAGCATACAGAATATTTAAAAATAAAGTCCCAGTACGAGCAATGTCTTTTAGGTCCAGGGCATAAGATATTCACAGAGCTCTTTATAAAAAAAGCAACAACAGTCCTGCTCTCCAGCCCTCATTCGCCTTAGATATCCTATATTCTTGTCAGGGAGATGTTAACTATCTGCTTTGAAGACAAAGAGAAAAACTAAATCATTATGCAAGTGTTCGCTCGACCTAAAGAGATTTTTAGATCTGGGTGGTTTAAAAGCTATACAATTAATTTTCTTTTCTGTTTGGTTTGGCAAACTGCAATCTGCAAGTATTTGTGATATAAAAATAAATATGAGAGAGAATTAGTAAGGAAGCAATCATGCGAGATACTAAGCGATATCTGGAAGAGTTGGGGCCAGAGGGAATTGAAGGTGCTCAGCACTTTCAGTGATTTCTCTGTCTCACAGGCCAAACCAAATGTTTAACACAAAGACTGCTGATGTATTTAATTTTCATGGTTTCTGCCCTTCTCCATCATGACCATGATAATCTGTGTGTCCTTTACATTTTGTGGGTTTTGAGGTTTTGGGGCCTTCATTTTGCAAATCCCTTAATACATTCAACTTTTGATAATTTTGCTACATGTCCCAGGGTGATCTTTTACAGCCATCAAAAGTAGCTTGCCAGACACAGGTCAATTGGATTCTTTCACCACCCCTAGAAAACGGAGCCTATCTTATAAATTTATTTATTTATTTATTTATTTTGTTACAAAGTAAATATGAATTATAAGGTGGGTGTAAATGGGGATAAAAATCCTATATTGCCCTTTTCTCTGGATTAAATTTGTCTTCTAAAATATTTATTGAAAATGAAGTTGTACTGTATTATGTCACATTTATATAAATTTGCCCCTTCAAAATGAATGGACAATGCTTTCTAACATCTACATTTCTGATCAGCCACAAAACACTGACACAGAGACGTCTTTCTGCAGCAGGCAACAGCCCATTTTAAATGAGAATATGGGATAATATAATTCACACGTGTCAAGCTGCACATACTGTGATATTTGGGACAGTCCAAAGAGCTTTGAAAAATGTAAAGATCAGAATAGGACAGTCTTTTAATTATCCAGTAGCTCTCTACTGTCTGGATCATATCTGTTTTATTCTTAGCAGAAATACTGTAATGATTATTATTTGATGGATTTGACAGCTCTGATATTTGAACAGCTCTGACATGCACTTCAATCTACCCCAGACCCTTTCTCTATCTGTCTTTCATTCACTTCTTTGCTTGATGTTTCTCAAGTTAGTGATATACTGTTTGTGGGTTTTGTGGATGATTATTTAGTAAAGAATATGTTAGTAAAGAGTAAAATTTTGAATATAAGAGGTTAGTAGTTGATAGGAATCTGAACAGTTAAATCTCTGCCAGGAATACTCCTTCTCAGTCTTTGGTCTGAGCCTTCTCCTCAGATCACTGTTTGAAGACCCACTCCAGTAGAATAACTAGTGCTTTCTGGAGGGTGCTAAGCACCTCAGTTTCTACCATAGCTCCTTGCAAAACAACGATAATACGTTAGAAGAACTTGTCAGATGTCCAAAAAGTATTTCTAAACAAAACTATGTTTATAAATAGTCCCAAACAGAAGGTAGTTAAGATTCTCAACTTATCTTCATGGTCTCTCACTATCAATAAGCTCATTTATAGGAAACTTACTTCATTTTTGCCAGTTTGCTTCCATCTAGAGATTGCCATTTTACTCTGGCAATAGTATTGGCACTTAGAAATTGCAAGTTTCACACAAAGCTCATGATTGCTCATCTTCTGGGAAATCAAAATGCATAAATAAAATAGTTTAAACTTATGTCTTAGAAAAGTGTAGGCTTTTCAGTTTAATCATATTTTTCCCGTCAGTAATCCGCCTTTGTCCAGAAAAGCATTCTAATAAAACTACCTTCGTTATTTGGCTATTGCACTGTCTTTTGGGGATCTATCTGGAGGCATAAAACTCATTAAAACTCCATTTAGGCAGTTGGGTTTCTTTGACACCAACACATTTAGACCAGCCCATCTAAAGAGGACCGTATCGAAACGGCTGTCTTCCTGAATTTCTGAACTGTATTCTTTCACAGGATTATCACTTGTGAAAGACTATTTTATTAACTAAAAGACTATTTTATTGCACACTTTTCTGCGGCAATACCCATCCTCAACTTGGTTCTGCCTCATATGGTCTGTAGAAGAGTTTCAGGAATCTTTCTACATTGTTTGTAAGACAGAAAGAGAAGACCCATTCACATTGCCTGATGGATTTAGTATTTAGTGTGTCTTATCTAGGCAAATAGTTTTTAAGATGAGAACTTTTCAGTTTTTCTCTGTTTGGTGAACTTCTTTTTTCGGTCTTATTCTGTGACTTCCTCTTAACTTCTTTTCCTTTATTAGCAAAACCTATTTTTTTTTAATTGTTGGAAAGTTTTTTTTCCCAAAATGTGCTTTAATGAGAAACTTACGCTGCAGAGTTCAAACTTAAATCTCTTCTCTCACGATATAAATACGTCTCTAGCAATTCTGTCCCTAAAAGCTGTTGGTCTGAAACATCCTGCAGCTGAAAAATTAGCAGCTGCAGTTGGAATGCATTCCTCTCCCCACACACCTCCCCTTAAAAAAAAAAAAAAAAAAAAAAGGAAAGAATAGTTTTTGCAAACTGTTTAATCAGTCTTTAAAAATAATACTTTAACTTGGAACCTGAAAATATTTTACAGGAAAAGGCCTCGATTTGTCAGTTAATCTTCCTGAAGTTTTCTCTGAAATACTGACTCCCCTAGAAAGTCATCTCCAAAGGCTGTGCATAAGGAGGACATAAATTTTGATTCTAAGAGTCTGTAGAAAATGATTAGACCAAATGCCCAGTAGAAGCACCTCAGAATTTAAAAAAATGCTCTGAAGCATCCATAGCCTGGATAAAATGTACTTTAGAGTTTTAAGATTTTGTTACTCCCTCAGCAAATATGTTTTTCAACAAATAGATGAATTAAAATTTAACATGGTAGTACTTATAGAAGAACATTCATTTTTGGCAAATAACCCTCTTCAGACTAATCCAGCAAACGCTTTTTCTAGTTGCAGAAAATCCCTTGATAAGTGAGGCTTTTTTTTCCTTCAATTTATTTGTTGGTGATTACAGAGATAAATATTTTCTTTTCTCATCTCTAACTCTATGAATAAAAGACTGGCATCACAAAAAAAAAAAAAAAAGAGTTTTCTTCTAAGACTCCTTTAGCATTTGCTTTTAAAACTATTTTTTTTTAATTTTTTTTTTTTTTTTTTTTTTTTTGTAGAGAATAGGAAGGCAACAAGGAGGGTCAGAAGGATAGTTAGCTCCTTTAAAGAGAATTATAGATTTCCAGTCAAAGGTAGGGCTTTAAGATTTCTGGATCTAAGAACTGTCATGACATAACCTGAAAGTAGACTCATGCAAGGCATGCTGGAGACCTTCAAAATTTAGTCTTCTAATGCTTTTACACAAAGTACACAAAATATATTGTTATATTGACCTAAAAGGAAGTTTAAAATCCCCCTTTTAAAGGATGCAGTCAAAGCTGTATGTGTTCAATCTATGACTTACTGTCATGGTAGTGGTTAGAAGCCTCGAGAGTGACTTGTTCTGCTTTGACATAGCATGAACAATGTATTAAATTCTAGATAACTGATTGCTGAAGTGGTTCATGTGAAATCTTAGTTACAAAGGATGCAGCCAGAGCTCTCATGTTCAATTTTATTGTTATATGTAGTAGGCCAGCATTATGGTTGGGAAATTGTATCATGTTTTGAGTGTGTCAAGCAGTTCTAGCATGAACACTTATGTGTTAGAACTTCACCTTCTCTGTTTGCATGATTCACTCATTCAAATGTTAAGAACACAAAAGTGGCAAGAGTATGGTTGAAGTAAATTTGCTTTTAACAATAAGTACCTGTAAAGTGTATTGCAGTAGTTATCCAGCTTGACTATTGTTTATCACTGCTATTTCAAATGCCCCTAAGTCCTCTGTTGTTTATGCGATTGCTAATAAAGTCCCATCTGCTAAATCACAGAGGAATGAATCCTTGAAGCTTCTTCCTCCTACGAGCTTGCTTAGCTCAGTGTGGAGTTTGAGATCAGTGGCTGGAGGAAACAAGAGACTTGACAGGAATAATGATGACATGAACAAATCTATTTTCATTTGACTTGCATTTTAAACATGGTAAGAGCAAAGACACCCTGGATCACACATGAGCAATGCAGTTAAAACGGACACTTTCAATGGAACTCACATTACCTTTGTAGGTGCTGGCGGACTGGAATAATCTTTCGAGTCATAGACTGATGCAAAAAGGTGCTTTTAGTTGCTTGTGTCTTTCTCAGATCCCATATGAAATGCACAGTTTTCTATAGAATAACTGTGACATGAAGAAAAGGACACATTAAAAGAGTCATGAAATTCTTAAAGGGTGTAAACCTTTGTCTTTTATAGTATAAAAGGGTCACAGTCCAGGTTTGTCTTGGTTTTCCATTGTATAGTCTCCCATGTTAATGAACACCAAAACTCTTCATTTGGAAACATTTGAGTGCTGTAGAAAACTCCTTGCACTTTTGCATCCAAATAGGATGAACAGCAGGCCACTCGGCCATGGTCCTGGTGGAAACACAGGGAAATCCAGCAGATGGAAACAAAGGGAAACAGAGTTTTTCTACTTCTGATTTTGTTGATGAAGCATTTCTTCCTCTTTTCTCTTTTATGTCAGTGAGTATTTAGCTACCACACTTTTATGCTGTTGACTGTCAGTTTTAAAAGCATTGTAATTCTAACATTCTGTATTTAAATAGCTATTTCTTAGAAAAGAAATGTTTTTCCTACATAATTGAGCCATTCAAGTAACATAATTGAAGTTTTTTTTTTTCTTATATCCGGCCTTTTGAAGCTTTAGGAAGTGGGAGAACAATCCAAGTTTTATTGATCTTTAGATTCTGTCTGAAAAAGATTTTATTCCAGGAATGGAATTTTAGTCTGAGCCTCTGTTCATAAAATATTCTAGTAAAAGTAATATTTATATGTCAAGGTCACATTTTTTCCACTATGTTTTTTGCACTTGACATATGGTGTAGATTATTCACACATCAGAACTCTGTTAAAAATCATAGTAATGGTCAAGGTGAAATGCAAAAAGGACAAAAAGTTTTTAGAAAAATCCTAGAAATCTGTGTTGAACTTTCCATCATGCATCTGTATAGCAGGCCAGATGGTCTAGAAGACTTTCTGATCTAGACAGAGACTATGTCTGTGACATCTGAGCATCCAGAGTTTCCGTGTACTGTGATCAACACTGATGTTCAGGAAGTGCGGCAAATACATATTTTTTAAAATTCTGGTTTACAGAATGGTAGTACATGAAGGAAAGAGCTTGATTTTTAGAGGGAATAGCAATGAGTTATCTATCTGGTAAAAGTCATTTTAATTAGTTTAATTTAAAAATTCTGTTTTGAATTCCCTCTGTTTTATAAACCCATAAAATTACTGATTATTATTCCTTAGAATAGTTTTTTGCAAATCATCAAAAATAAACGTTTTTAACAACAAAATGTAAAACTATTAAATACAAAGAACAAATTTGTCATTCATTTTGCCTTGGTTTATTGTATTTGATAATGTCTATGTATTTTCAGGTGCACGTGTGGATCTCTCATTTAAGGATGTTTTAAAAGAAATGGAATTTTTGTATTTTAGCACTGTTAAAATTTCATAATTTTATCCACATTCAAAGGAAGTTTTAGCCCATTGATTTGTAACCCAATAGTTTGCAATAATTTCTTTGGAGTTGTTTCAGCCATTCATGACTAAGGGTACTTGGAGACTCTTAAATCCAAAGGCTGTTTGTTTGCCATGCATATTCACTCACTCTTCACCTTAAACTCTCTTGTAAAATTCTTGTTGCAAAGAACAAAGGAATGTAATGTGCAGAGGTAAGGAACAGCTCAATCATTATTTTAAAAGAGGAGAGGACAAAAAAAGGGAAAAGATTTGGTACTGTGAAGAACATTTTTGGAGCTACACGGCTCAGGGTACTGTAATAAGATACGAAGCTTTTTACCATTCTGTTCTGGAGCTGGCAAGTGATCAGAGTTGCGTCTTGGTTCCAGATAAGCTATGCTCATGCAGTCTCCAGAGAAGGACAGATGATTTTTCTGTTATCTTTTCAGTATATAAATGCAAATTGAAGAGTCATGTTAACCTTTTTTTTTTTTTTTTTTTTTTTTTTTACCGTCACCTTTGAATCTTCTATTCAATCTAGTTAGAAACAGAGAGAGAAATTTATTCAAGTTTTAGGAAATCAGATTACTTCTACGTGCATTAAAGAAAGGTGGACTAAAAAAAACAAAACAAACAAAAGAATGTCCATGATTTTTAGATTATAGAATCATAGAATCGTTAAGGTTGGAATGGACCTTTAGAGATCATCCAGTCCAACCCCCCTGCACACGCAGGGTCACCTACAGCAGGTGGCTCAGGACTGCGGCCAAGCGGGTTGGGAAGATCTCCAGAGAAGGAGACTCCACAACCTCCCTGGGCAGCCTGTGCCAGGGCTCTGACACCCTCACTGGCAAGACATTTTTCCTTAAGTTCCTGTGGAACT
>VZSV01000082.1:2536369-2548390 GCA_013398735.1 Nothocercus julius | reverse complement strand
CTTGTACTGGGGAGCCCAGAACTGGACACAGCACTCCAGGTGTGGCCTCAGCAGGGCTGAGTAGAGGGGTAGGATCCCCTCTCTCTACCTGCTGGAGACGCTCCTCCTAATGCACCCCAGGATCCCCTTGGCCTTCTTGGCCACGAGGGCACTGCTGCCTCATGGGCAACTTGTCGTCCACCATGACGCCCAGGTCCCTCTCTGCAGAGCTGCTCTCTGGCAGGTCGGTCCCCAGCCTGTACTGGTGTCTGGGGTTATTTTTCCCCAAGTGCAGGACCCTGCACTTTGTTGAATTTCATATGATTTCTCACTACCCATTTATCCAGTCTGTCCAGGTCCCTCTGGATGGCAGCGCAGCCCTCTGGGCTGTCAGCTGCTCCTCCCAGTTTGGTCTCATCAGCAAACTTGCTGAGGGAGCCCTCTGTGCCTTCATCCAGGTCATTGATGAATAAATTGAACAGGACTGGGCCGAGGACTGACCCCTGGGGGACAGCGCTAACCACAGGTCTCCAACTAGACTCTGCACCACTGATCACCACCCTCTGGGCTCTGCCATCAGCCAGTTCCTAATCCACCTCACCGTACACTTATCTAACCCACATTTCTGGACCTTGCCCAAGAGGATGTTGAGAGGGAAGGTGTCAAAAGCCTTGCTGAAGTCAAGGTAGATGACATCCACCGCTCTCCCCTCATCTATCCAGCCAGTCATTCCGTCATAGAAGGCTATCAGGTTAGTTAAGCAGCATTTCCCCTTGCTGAATCCATGCTGACTACTCCTGAGCACCTTCTTATCCTCCACATGTTTGGAGACAACTGCCAGGAGGTGAGGAGGACTGGTCTGTAGTTGCCTGGGTCCTCCCTCTTGCCTTTTTTGAAGACTGGCGTGACATTGGCTTTCTTCCAGTCCTCCGGCACCTCCCCTGTTCTCCAGGACCTTTCAAAGATGATGGAGAGTGGCTTGGCAATAACATTCACCAAATCCCGCAGCACTCTCGCGTGCATCCCATCAGGGCCCATGGATTTGTGGGTATCAGGTTTCCCTAGGTGCTCTCTGACCCAATCTTCCTCTACCCAGGGCAAGTCTTCCTCTCTTCAGGCTTCCTCTCTTGTCCCTAGGGCCTGGGATTCCAGAGCGCTGCCCTTGGTAAGCACTGAAGAGAAGAAGGCATTCAGCAACTCTGCTTTTTCTGTGTCTTTTGTAACCAGGGCACCCACGTCGTTCACCAGTGGACCCATGTTTTCCCTAATCTTCCTCTTGTCATTGATATATTTGAAAAAGCTCTTGTTATTTTTAACATCCCTTGCCAGATTTAATTCCAATTTTGTCTTAGCCTTCCTTGCTGCATCCCTGCATTCCCTGACAACATTCCTATATTCCTGCCAAGGAGCCTGTGTTTTTTTCCACTTTCTGTATACTGCCTTTTTCTGTTTGAGTTTTGCCAGCAGCTCCTTGCTCATCCACACAGGCCTCCTGCCCCCCCGCCTGACTTCTTGCACACAGGGATGCACTGCTCCTGAGCATGGAGGAAGTGCTGCTTGAATACTAACCAGCTCTCTTGGGCCCCCATTCCTTCTAGAGCCCTAGCCCATGGGATTCCTCCGAGGAGGCCTCTGAGGAGGCCAAAGTCGGCCCTCCTGAAGTCCATGGTTGCAAGGCTACTTACAGCCCTGCTTCCTCCCTGCTGGATCCTGAACTCCACCAGCTCATGGTCACTGCAGCCAAGGCTACCCCCCACCTTCACATCTCCAACAAGTCCCTCTCTATTTGTCAGCACGAGGTCCAGTAGCCACCCTGTCCTCGTTGGCTCCTCCACAATCTGTGTTAAAAAGTTATCACTAACGCACTGTAGGAACCTCCAGGACTGTTTGTGCCTGGCTGTGTTGTCCTTCCAGTTGATGTCAGAGTAGTTGAAGTCCCCCATGAGAACCAGGGCTTGTGACCGTGAGGCTACTGCCAGCTGACTACAGAAGGCCTCATCGACTTCCTCGTCCTGGTCAGGTGGCCTGTAGCAGACCCCCACCACAGTGTCTCCCACGTTAGCCTGCCCTTTAACCCTCACCCACCAGCTCTCCACTCGCTCCTCATCCACCCCCAGGCTGAGCTCCGTGCATTCCAGTTGCTCTCTCATGTAAAGAGCAACTCCCCCACCTCGCCTTCCCAGCCTGTCCTTTCTAAAGAGCACGTAGCCTTCCATGACAGCGCTCCAGTCGTGTGTAAGTTCAGTCCACCATGGCTCTATATTTCCAATGAGATCATGATGCTGGGACCGCACACAGATCTCCAGTTCCTCCTGTTTATTCCCCATTCTGCGTGCATTGGTGTACAGGCATTTCAGGGAAGTAATCGAGCCTGCAGGTTTCCCAGGAGGGGTGAAAGAGGACCCTCTATAATCATCTCCTATACTCACTTCCCCACTGCCATACTCCCGCCGGACGCCTTCTGGCTCTGCCTGCATGACACTGATTGCCCTGTCCACGTAACGTTCCCCATCGCCCTTCCTGCTTTATGTTTAAACATTTCAGTTTAAACCTCCAAGACACTATTTTTGTCCAGTGGTCTGTATGGTTTCTGATATATGGTTTCTTTTGACGGTGGATTTTCTTCTGGTTGTAATTCTTGTTTCTTCCTCTACAATAGATTTTTTTCTGGAAGGATGGCCAGCAGACTTGACTTACAAACTTCTCTTCAAAGCGCCAGTATGAAAAGGTAGGACAGCTACATGGGTATTCAGAAATGACTTTCCCCTAAGATAAAGATGACAGTGAAGGTGGATAAGTTAGGTGTGCTTATGGATAAAAGGAATGATTTATACAACAGGTGAGGTCACAGCCACACAGCCTGCATTATCCAGCTCATCTGAAAATGTAGTGATATTTCGACAACTTTATTCAGTGTTTGTGAATACTTGCAAAGTACAGAAAAAAGGATTTTCATTCTCGTAGCAAACACTGGGATCAAATACGCACATAGGATTTTTTGTCCAGAACAGAGAACATCAATAGATTAATAGTTTTTGATACTTATTGAGAAAAACAAATTTTTCATTATCAACAGTTAAGAGAGTTTGGAAAATGTGAAAAACGGGGACAGGTTGCCTATTGTTTACATTTTCTGGCCTCTCCAACAGAGATTTATGAAGATATACAGGAGAAATCTTGATTTTACTTGAATCTATTAGAGTCAGAACTTCTACAGAAATGTTTGGAGCCGTTATTTCAGCCCATGGCATCTGTACAGACCTGCAGTTCAGACTCTGTAAATTTAGCTAAAAACCTCACACTATTTATCTTTGGATTAAGTTAGTGATTTAAGTTAGCATTTTGAAAATAATGAACAAGAAACACTTTTGAATCTAAAACTTTCTTGTATGTATCTCATTGCTGAAAAGAGAGGCCTCTACTAGAGGTAAGATCTCTCTTACTAACAAAAAAATCTTCTTGAAGCAAGAAATTCAAAAACACCTGGAGGAAATATGTCAATTTGCTATAATGTATACTTCCCCCTTGAAACACTATTAAATGTTCAAAAGGTTTCCATGCAGGTGTGAGAATATGACTGTATAAAAAATGATTATCTATGTCCTAGAACTGGCATATGAAACATGGGACATTGGGGATCTCCTGGAAAGAGCTTGCACATTTTATTGAATTACAGAATACGAAAGTACGTAAAGACCTTGTTATTTTTTGGTTCATAAGTCTGTGACTGTTGCCTGTAGGGACCCAATATATTAATTACATATGCTGCTTTTGAGAAATTTTGCTTTACAAAACAGTCATATTTTATGTGTTAAAGTGAAGACTTTTTTTTTCTTTTCCCCTAGTTGATTTTATCCTTTTTTTTTTTTTTTTTTTTTCCTTTGGATTTGTGAACCATTCAAATATAATGGAAAAGTATCCAATTACATTAAGGGGAAAAGGCCTAATAAATCAGAGTGGAGTGTCTTTCATAGGAAACATGTTCTAAACTCTAGCCATTTATATAACACATAATTCATCCAGAAAGGTACTTCATTATAAAAAGAATGGCTAGATTTTTTTGTATGTGCTCATAAGATAATAAAGGCTCTGGACTTTTGAGTCCAAATTCTGTATTATTTGATCCTCTTCACAGCTCACATCCTTTCTCCCTTTCCCTCTTAGCACGGGCTTTTTCAATACATAGAGTCAAAGCCTAGACTACATGTCTGACATAAAACTTCTGCTTTTCTCAACAATGAAATTAAGTAATAATTTATTATGATTGAGCTGTTTGCATAAAGACAGGCAGACATGTTGTTGATCTCAGTGCATGCAGAACTTTCTCTTGATTATCCAGCTGGGCTGGATATAGGTCAGAGTCCTAAAGAAGCATATTTCATTTTATCCTTTGAGATTGTCATAATGAAAAGTAGGGAATTTCCTGCAAAGGTTTGCTATTCCAACACATACCTGAAAAATATAAATCTGTTTTTTGCTCAGGTTCACTTAAGGGCAAGTGTTTTAAAGCCCATTTTCTCTTAAATTGGATATGAACATGTCCACTGCCATATCAAGAACAATTGAATGGGGAGTACATATAGAAAATACTCAAGAACATAAAAGACCCATTTAAATCAGTGACATATCTTACTCCAAGTTATGCCTATGTTCATGTGATTTATCAGATTAGCATTCCTGTATTCTTATTACTGGATTGTTGTCACAAATGAGACAAATTAGATGGATATATTGTTCGCTAAAAATAGTTTCAAATTTCATTTGTGAAAACACTGTATCTAGATGATCTGTTAATTTATTCTTTTGCCAAATAAAACTTTCTTATTTTTGTTGATGTTATCAACATTCTCCAACTCATTACTCTTGCATCATGCTTTCAGACCAGAGTGCTTCATTAAAAGACAAAAAAAATGCTTTATGAACATTTCTTTTTGGAATGTAGGACTGTATTTCTTGATCCTTTGTTCTATTATTGTTATCCCAATCTCATATTGACTACACCTGTGTACTTTGTTTTGTTAGTGCACAGCGTAAAATGTCATTTTAGATTATCTTTGCTTTATTCTTCAGGGGGATTATTCTATAAGACAGGCTTGCAATGACCAAGCTGACCTTTCGAATTTTCAAAAACACACATTCTTTGGTGTTGTTTTTTTTGTATTTGACAGACCTGGAAGACAAGTTAAACTTTGCATTAACAGCTACAGGGGGAAACAAAATAAGTATGATGGCTTATAATTATAACCTTTTCTAAAGTAAATATTTTCTGCAGAAAAGTCAGTTCAGCAAACAAAGAGTGGAAGAACACACACAGAGGCAACCACCTTTGCATCAAAAAACAACAGATGATGGTAGGAAAATATAACACTCATGAAATAGAGATGTGTGGCTCCTGCTTAATCAAAAGGAGAAAATAGCAATATTTTTAAAAACTTTTTTTTTGCTAATTTTCTCTGAAGTAACAGGAAATTATTGACAATCGCTCTAAAAGAGAACTGAAATTTCTGTTATATTTTCTAGTGTCCTTTTCCTGTTGGAAAGGCACAGAAGAAATGAGGCTGCAGCACATTGCTTGAGTAGTCTATTGAAGGCAAAGCATTCATGGAATGACATACAATATTGAATTTAGGGATACTTAAGGAGCTTCAGTATTTTCCTATATAATGGTACTTTCCTCAACTGAAGTCATAATCAGCATAACACTGGCCTTATCTTGCAGTCTTAATGCCTGTACTTTTTTGTTTTCCTTTTTCCTGATGGCATTAATGTACCTGTATGTAGCTTTAGGCTTTTACAATTGTCTCTTAGCTAATTGATGATGAGGCTAGATGTCTTGCAGAAGGGAGAGAAAATAATCAAGAATCAGCTCTGATATCTGTTTTGATGATGTTCTGCTTTTCAGTGTTATTTTTCAGTTGTTTTTAATGTTTAAGATAAATAGTAATATAACATTATCCAGTTGTATATTAAGCTAAGAAAAGCTTTGTACACTATGCTCATACAGTCTTAAGAGGTTTGCCCATTTGTAGGAGAGACCATGAACTGTACAAGGATGGCATAATAAATGTTGAAATAAGGTGGAATATGCCAAGGTTAATGCATTACAAACTCAGAGCTTTGAGAGCTCTGTCCAGCTTAACTTTTTGAAATGGTTTGCTAACCTTTCAGAGATGCAACAATGGAGAAGCCCTATTAAATCCTTATTAAATCCTGTAAACCTTAGGCTTGATTAGTCTAGCTGAAAGTATTCCAAGATACACATTTTTTGTTTCTCCTTCCATCCCTGAGATCTGATTTTGCACTGATAGGTTCCTGTAGCGCCCTTAAGCCAACTACATATACCAGTTCCATACTTTAAACAAGCTGGATACAGGAGCTTGTGTTTGTTTAGCTATTGGTCAAGGAAATATCAAAGTGATGGGAGAGGCAAACCAGCAAGATTTCCAAAATGTAGGATGTGAGTAGTGAGAGTGGAAGTGGGGGACACCATAAGCAGGGAGTGGCCTGGTATAGCAGTGGCATGTTCTTTCTTTTTGGCTTGGTTAAATGTGATACCAGCAGGACAGGTTTGTAAGATTTCTAGCTTTAAAAGTTGATTTCTAGCTTTTTCAAAGTTGAGATGAAAGCCATTGGACCAGGCTGTTCTGGGAGATGTTTACACCTATTTTGCACAGCCGTCAATATGTTTGAAGCAAGAACCAGGCACTCAATACGGGTTTTAGGGCATGTGAATTCACATAGATTGGGACTGAAGAAAGTGTTACGTAAATCCCCTATGAAGTTTAATGGCTAGCCGAGCACAGCCCCATAAACCCTTCCACTTGTCCCTCTGCAGATGGTCTGGGATTTCCATTTCCCATTTTCCTTTTGCTTTTAAAATATCCACTCAGACTAAAATAGCTTTTAGCCTTTAAAATGTATCTGCTTTTGGAAATATGGGGCCATATTTCTGGGAGATTAATAAAACAGGCTAAATTGGCTTGCATAGCCAGATAACTTCCTTTCTCAAAGTTGTTTACCCATACTATGTTTTTCTGTAACCATTCCTTCCATTTGTAAATCCCAGGATCAATTCTTGAGATGCAATACAGGGAGGATGAGATGAGGGGCACAGCAGTTAGGGAGGTGAGCATAGCCAAAGTTTTAAATCATAGCTCTGGAGTTTATCATGCAGTTACATGCAACTGCAAAAATAGAGAACCATCAGCTATGGCCTCTTGAAAGGAGGGAGGTATAGTCTTTCATTGTCTCCAAAGCACAGCAAAGAAAACTATACACAGTTCACCTACTTATTCTGCTATAGAGACACCCATCTGAAATTTTAAGAGGAAGCAAAATCATCATATTATAGAACAATATAGGTTGGAAAGAACCTCTTAAGTTTAAATGACTGACTTGCAATGATCAGCTACTGCATGAGCAATCAAACCAATGCAAGACAAATTATCTAGCTGTCAATGAACTCATACTCAAAGCAATGCAAGACAAATTATCTAGCTGTAAATGAATGAATCCACTTCAGTATCCATGGCTGATAGTCCAGGTAGTCCCAGCTCACTAACTTGCCATGCCTATGTTCACTTCAGGAAAAGAGTATGTCAGGTGTTCTACGAAGCTATGTTCTTCAAGACAAAATGGGGTAAGTTCTGGAATTAAGAAATCTGTCTGTGAAAGAGAGAACAGAGAGCTGAGTGACTGATCTGATTGCAGCTGCTGAGGTCTCATGCTGGGAAAGTGGCATTTTCTAGGGAAACAAGGAACCAAACCATTTGACCTTTTAAAGGTCACTTTTAATGTCAGTAAGAAATCAGTTGGAAGCCAGGACAGCCGTGAAGGACTGAAGTTATATTCTTCCTACAAAAGCACTTCAAAGTTAACAGACAGACATGTTTTTTCCTGACATGTAGGTCCATGGAAAGAGTGCAACCCTTTCTCAAGTGCAAGGATAATGCTGAGGAATCCAAAGCAAAGTAGCAAAAAGCCTGCAAATCCAGCACATATTTGAGCACCAAAATTAAGTAGCTAGTGAAAATTGCATTAAAAATGTTTACAAATCCAGGAAATTTCTACTGTGCAAGATATTCTTGATTCTAAGGTGCTAAATTTAGGCTGTATGAGTGCACACTGATGAAGTCTTTTGTATTTCTCCCTCCTGCTTGCTCTGCTATTTGGAAACCCAAGGGAAGAACACTTGGAGGCATAGCCATCTGCTCTTCTAAACACATTAACTTTAATCGTGTATTTTGGCAAGTTATGATACACCACATTTGATTTTAAAGGGAAAAGTCTATGGTTCATTGTGCTATGACAGGAACCAAAATAAAGTGCAAAGTACACTTGGCCTCCTCTTAGAGGTCTTTCAAAACTAACCTTTCACGTTTGTCTGATGTTCAATCCCTCATTGACTGTCTGACAGCTTCTCATGAAAATATTCCCTGTTTAAACTTATTTTCTTCCTAAAAATTCTCTTTAAATGAAAAAAAATAAGGTCTCTATTACTTTCTATCAAACCCCACTTCAAAGGGTAAGCTATGATGTGATGACTATACCTTTTCAAGCAATTAACAAAGGATGGGTTGAGCATTAGAGAAGGAGAGTTGGCCCTTACATAAAATATAAAAGCATGTGAACTCATCTGTGTCCCATTCCTTTGTGTTCTTTGATCTAAAACTCCTTGAAACATAGCTTGTATCTTTGTGCAAAAGAAATATAAAAATACTATAGAAGGTATAAATGTCTAAGCCCTAAAATTGAATAACACCAGTACCATCTTGGAATCTTTTTAACTTTTTTTTTTTTTTTTTTTTTTTTTCAGTTCCTGGGCTGTTCATGTTGGAACTTTTTCAGTAATATTGAACTGAGTAACTTTAGTAGTTTATTAACATGTCTAAACCATTAAAAAGAGTTTTTCTCTTGCTCTTTAGTTATAAGGCACTGACCATTGTCTCACTTGCTTCTCAAATACGTATAGACTCAACACGTTTCAGCTTTATTGCATATTTTTCTTTGTCTTTCTTTGTTTTGTCTTTAATGGCCTGTCATTCTCTAGTTTTAGAGCCATTATCAGCTTCAGAGAATCAAGTCTGCATTTTTTTTTGCAGTATAATAAAGGATTAAACAAACATTTAACTGTTAGTCAGACAAAAATGTGTTATGTTGGGATACGCCATATCAGCTTGTATTACACTGTGATTTTGTGACTGCAATCTGAATGCAGAATCGGCAAGACATATGTCTAAGTTTATATATAAGGCTAATGCTTTGTTTCACATACTTTCTCCCTGAAGCTGTGACAGACAAGCTGCACTGCGATTAATCTGTTTTCAAGGATTTTTTTTTGTTGATTGTTTATTTTTCTTCTGATTTTTTTTTTTTGGTCTTTTGTGCTATGGCAGTGGTGATCACTGTGTTTTTGCATTTCCTGGTCAAGAGGAATGATATAATTCCAAATCTAGTAGCTAATCTAGAGCTGCATATAGCTACAGCTTTAAAATGACAGTGCATCTTTAAGAATTAAACATTCAGTCACAGCATGTTGCAGTAAACTCGCTGAAACTTAATATCTTCTGAGAGACTTTTCAAAGCGGGCATTTAACTGAACTCATGTAATGACACTTAATTGGATATTTTTTTTGCTGGTTTCAGTCAATTGAAGTCATTATTAATGTGGAGCACAAATGGAGCTGAATTTGAAGAGGCGCTCATTGAAACTCTCTCCTCATAATGCCAATAGAGCATAGTGCAATCGTTGTAGCTCCTGTGGCTGCTAATCTTCTGGATCTGATTAATTGTAAAGACTGATAAAAAATGTCTCGTTTCAGGGTAGCATGTGGCCTTGATTCAGTGCTTACAGTTGACTGAAAAAAACAATTCCCAAACCTCAGAAGAACACTATGCAAATAGAGCATCGGCCTTACAATAAGCAGCAGAGGGTTGACTTGTGAAAGGCAAGCTTCATCTTTCATAGAGATAACCATCCTAGTGTTTTGCTTTGCATTTTGGTGAGGAAAAATAGAAGTTACTATGGCTTTAAAAGTTCTTTTAAAATCTCCATGGCCAGCACAATTTGCTACTAATTGTACCTGATCTAATTTATCTAAATCCTTCACATCCTCACCTATTTTCCGTTGCATTATCCGTGGCTACACTTTCCTAACAGGCACTTTGCCCGCAGGTGGGATGGAGGGACATTAGGTACCATCACACCAGTGCTGGTTCTTTGACAAGTGACAGGTGGCTTGTTTCTTACCCTCAGGGGTGGGATAATTTATCTCACCAATGAGTTCAGCCTCTGGCAGCCTTGAAACTAAGGGCCTTGAATGTTAACTCGTATTGTGGCTGGGGATGCATAACAAGCCTATCTCTGGAACCAGCACTCTGACCAGGAGGATATCACGTATCCAGCCTGCAGAACAAAATGCCTGAATATGCGCTTAGCTGCTGCCCACTGATACAGCTAGAAGAAAATGCGTTTGTGTTTGTGGTATGTAAAGTATGTGACAGGACTCATTTGACATACTCTAAATAACTGTGTCTGCATATGTATAAATTCCTAAGAGACCCTATGTTACACTTGAATTCAAATTTAGTATGTGTATCAGAAATGCAAAAGTAATAATAATAATAAAGCTATTAAGGCAAGTATATAAATCTTTTTTACAAATATAGACATCTCAGGATAGATTTTATACAATTAGGATTTAGACACAGCCTTTACTCAGACCTGTGGAGATGCCTTGCAATACATACATAATCATGATTTTTACTGTTTGTAATCACAAGGGATAGTAAACAGACTTCTAAAAATCATCTTTGCATATATTATACTTACTTCCATCCTTTTGTTAAAAATGGCATATTACTATGTTAGGAAAGGCTTTCTGGATGCTATAGGGGGTCATCCAAGGTGGGGTTGAGAAGAAAAAACCTCTCATAAATATTACTCATTAACATTAAAGCTTTCTTTTGGGATAATTACATCAATGCTGAGATGTATTCAGCCTTTTGCTAAAAAATTATTTCAGCTTGCACTTTCTGCTAATGCATTGTTATGAGTTGCTGGTTATTTTGGTGAGAAAATATCAGTAGAGAGATATGGGACAAGGCATTGTATTCATGCAGGTAATAACAATGCCTCTAGTAGGAATATTCCCCAAAATGAATGTGAGGCAGATTCAGATGAGAAATAAAGTGCAGAATATAAGCAGACAGGGGCATTAACTGCTAGACAAAATATTCTAGAGGCATTAGGGATGATCTTAAGACTACTTATGCTATAGCTCAGACTGGGCTGGATCAGGTTGGCTGATCTGTGATAGACTGGGGCCAAACCAAATAACTCTAGTGGTTCTTGCTGGCCTTAAAACCTGTAAATGAAAGAGGATAAAAATATTTGCCCTGGTATGGATCTCATAATGAAGACTTAAATGTTGTTGTCAGTGCACAAAATACAATTTCAGGGCAGGAAATAAGAGAAAAAAAAAATATCTAGTCTTGGTTTAAAAGAAAGTTCTCTGAAAAGGGGGGACATTAAAATGAACTATTTTGCTTTTAAGGGGAGGTGTGATTCTTCAATCAAAAGAAGCCTTGTAATGAAGCCTTTTAATAGAGAAAATGTCTCTGTGTGTGCTTATTTCAACAGCTGTTATTTCTTTTCCCCCTTTATAAAGAAAATTCTCAAACATTTTGCAAACAATTGAAAATTTTTGGCATTACTTTTGAAAGGATAAAATAACAGCCCTGTTTGTCTTCACGTTAGGTGAGTAGAAGACGACCCACCATTCCCTTACGCACTTTTGAATCCATTGAACTGTTGCCATTCATGAGTATTGAAACTGGTTTCCACTGAAGATTTTAAAGGAAGAATGTGTTGTTATAATGTAGTTTTTATACTAACAGCTAAATTTCTCCTAAAATTAATGAAAAATAAAATTTATAATGAAGAATCCTTATTAACAAGTTTTTCTTCTAAATAATATTCCATTCTTCACTCAAACCAAAAAAAAAAAAAAAAAAAAAAAAAAAAAAAAAAAAAAAAAAAAA
>VZSV01000082.1:2510435-2536364 GCA_013398735.1 Nothocercus julius | reverse complement strand
AAAAAAAAAAAAAAAAAAAAAAAAAAAAAAAAAAAGGAGGTTTTGTTTGTTTCTTTGGCTTTGTTTTAGCATTAGGGAAGCAAGAATGGTGAATCCAATATATGGTAAAAATGTAATGAGTATATTTAGCCACTGAGAAATAAATCTTAAGTTTAATCGACATAGTAAAAGCTTTTCTAGCACATGCAGGCAAGATGCTTTCATACCATTCTTGGCTGCCAAGAAAGTAAAGAGTAACTAAAATTTATGATATGATCTGTAGCTGTGTGAGTGCAGATGTGCACAAATATTTTCCAAAGGGAAAGCTTCTCCAGCTTTGTTTCCATGAATAAGAAATAATACAATTTGTAAAAAGTCTTTATAGAGCTGGCTATTTGTCTGCTGAGTAATAAACACGAAATGTTTCAGCCTAAAGTTTGGTGTTTATCTGTCCCCTGTCTTTTTCAGTCTGAAATTCATGAATTCAGTTAAGTCATCCTTTCTGTTAAGTACAAGGAAGGTTTCCTTCTGAACAAGAAGGATACTCTTTGTTCCCTATAGTTACTACTGATTATGAATAAGTACCTGTACAGACTTAACCTGCCAGAAGACCTTTTCTGGTGGTAAAGGATGCGATCTCTGACAAGGAGTCAAAGCTAACCAGGTTTACTGGCTGAACTTAAAACAAACTTTCCCCTCCGAGCTTTGCTTTTTTATATACTTATGAAGTCTGAGTGATATCTTTGATTTCTTCTTCTTTTTGGATATGTCGTTTGGTTATACGGTTAAAACTCATCTCCATTTCTTTGGCTGAGCGATTTGGGATTTTGCCCTTATAACATGGTCAGATGCTGTTTAGAAGGTCAACTTTATTATACTATTTATTATTATAGTTATATTATTTCTTGAATAGGTTTAATTTACTTAAAACATATCTAGAGTTTCAAAGAAGGATTTAGATTGATGGATGAATGTCACTTAAGAGATCTACCATATAAAACATTTATGCTAAACCGCTGTAAACCACTGTGAATCAAATGAGTCAGTGGGAAAGCTACTTGCCACTCAAGGGGTAGTCAGTTCACAAAAGTGTAGTACTACAGCAGATAATAAATAACATACTTGATAGCAATTTATTTTATCACAACGTGGGCAGCAGAAGGAAGAGAAAGGTTTGACCTTGTTTGATTAGAAGATAGGGAGAAATCCTGTCCTTGCATGTGCATCTTCAGAACAAAACTGAAGTGATCATAGCTTGTACTATGTTTGGCTTCTGACTGAATGAAGAATTGCCCTGTTCAGAGCTTTGTAAGCTGCCATTACTTCTGAATAGAACTTCACTCATATCTAAAGAGAATTTTTTTAAAGTTAGTAAATATTACATCCTTCAAAAGACCTCTCTCTGATTTATTCTATCTGATTCTACCTGACAGGAATTCTTTTTTTCATCTATAAAAGCTTGCTGGAGAAAATTCTGTGGTTGGCCTGGGTCAAAGGTCAAGCTGCTTCAGTTGGAGTTTTTGAATATGCAGAATTGAAGGCTAAATTCCTAATTCAATGTGGATTATGCCAGATCTCCAGATCCAGCCAAATGCTGTGTTATTCTGAGAATGGTTCACCACAGGAATCTTATTTTCACTGCTTATATCCTATGGAGGTTTTTTGTTTTTTTGTTTGTTGATCTGCAATATCAGTACAGAGCTGTGACATTTTTAAAAAAGCTTCTTGGAAAGTCACCATCTTAATTTGTTTAATTGCAAAGATGATTTGTTTAATTGCAAAGATGGATATTACAGTGTTCACACATTTTTATGTCCATTACCCATGTTTTATAATACCATTCATGAAGAGAAAATAAGTGCTGAGAACACCAGTAACATTGTCCTATCTTGGACCATAGCCTATTACTTTTTATACTTAGTGATGAAGTAGCCTTGGTATATGTGTGCCCCAGCAATACAAAAGGAGTCACCATTTTCTGCGGGTGCATTGGTGGATAAGGAAGGACAAAGCAATTACCAAACAGAGTAAAGCAGAGCTTCAGTTCCTGTGAATCAAGGAGCTGAATCAATAGCTTGAGTCCAATTATATGATTTTATAAAAGTTAAAAAACAGATCTATTGTAATTAATACAATGTTTGCATGAGAAATCAAATGCATATTGGTTAAGGAATTGCAGTGCTAAAATTCCCATGGTAACGTTGACATGGTCACACTGCACTTAAGTTTTGTGGTATTTTGAATTACTGGCCATATTCTGAAATGCTTTCCTGCAGACTGTGCAGTATGTTTATTATATCAGAATTAGTCTTTGCAAGGAAATGCTAATATATTAATTTCCTGACTACTGCATATTCATAACTTCATTTCTGTGTTAATATTAGGTGTTCATGAAATTTCTAAGAAGAGAATGGAGTGAGGAAAGAAGAAAATTATCAAAAGGAAAAAAAAAATAAAAATGAGTTTAATACATTCTTCATTTCAAAACTGTGAGTAAACAAACCACGCAGAGAATGGAAGAAACATGTAGATATCCCTGCCAGTATAGGTGACTCAGGCACCTACTTGTCTGTGCTCAACCTGTTAGGTGCTCATATGATTACTTTTATATGTTCACTGTAGATTTTAAGATTTTTTTGTAATTCTCTATTTTTCCTGTAATTAACATTATAAGGAATTTCTATTACAATATTGCTAACATAAACTCTATAACTGTATCATCTGATTGTCAGAGGCTGGAGACCCATAACATCTCTTTGGGTTAACACAGGAGCTTGTCCTTCTGACCTTCAGCTTCTGCCTCACTGTTGGCACTGGCTCAAGCACAGAAGACTTCATGTATCAGATGCTTTGCATCTCTCCTAATCATTGCAAATTATGGGGGGAAAAAAAAAAAGGCAATAGCCATTATGGTAATTTATCAAACCAAAATTCCTTTTTGTAAAAGATAGAGTCCGTAATCATAACTTAGAACTGAAAAGATTGAAAACCACTTTTTTTTTTTGTTTATTTGCTTGCTTGTTTGTTTTGTTTTTGTTCTTTTGTCTGTTTGTTTATTTTTGGCTACAGAAATATTTAGTATGTCATAATAAATCAAACCTCTGGTGCATCCAGTACAGTATCCTTTCTCCAGTAAACATTCAATGATAATGAGAAAGAAGCCCTGTACCAGATGAGTTTGTTAATCAAAATGTATTTTTTCATTTAAGGACATTTTTCCGTCAGAGTCTTTCGTTTTTTTCTTTTTTTTTTCTCTTTTTTTGATAGATGTTGCTTTTAGTCCCTTTGTAAATGTGAGACTTACTTAGAAAGGTGGATTCCATAACCTGTGACAATGTTTATCCACTCATACTGATTGAAACTTATACAGAGGTTGTTTGGAGCTATCAGACTCTTGGCCTCAAGATATATAAATCATTGCAGCATGTCAAACTGTATCTGCAAAATGAGGACATGACATCTTTTGTCTTTAATACCCTGCAGATCGTTATGTTGCATCTGGCAGGATTGCACTGTTTGTAATTTACCCAATGACCTGTTCGTTGGGTGAAAACTTGTCTCTCTCTACTCAACACCTGTTTTCAAAATGGTTGCAGTGCTTTGCTGTACATTTGATTGTACTGATGGCTCAAAATAATGGAGCTGATTGTCCTCCTGGTTTTGTCCTGAATGCCTAGGCTTAGCCAAAAAAAAAAAAAAAAAAAAAAAAAAAAAAAAAAAAAAAAAAAAAAAAAAAAAAAAATCCTCTCCTCCCTCAAAAAATCTTTTTACAAAGTATATCTCACCACAGACTCCCTTTATATAGCCACAAAGATTGTGTTGAAGTGACTCTTCCCTTCTTCAGTTTGTGGGTGCTCCGTCATGAACAGTTATGCTCAATGAGTGCCACCTCAATTCAGGTAGGAAACAAAACCCAGCAGGTATCCAGAACTAATCCAAATAATCTCTGTATCAGCTTCAGCTGTACTCGTCTGCTTCTTTTGGTATTAATTGTTTTAGTTTTTATCTTGTAAACTAATATGATGCTTGTGAAAGTGGGGGGTGGATGATACAGGAAAGCATCACGCATGAAGCAATTTTGCAGATTTTTCTTTCCATCTTACAAATTTTCCTCAACTTAAACATAAATCTACCTCAATTCTTTGCCTTCAGCATGGCATCCATGCTATTTATATTTGTTTCGAGCATGGTAGAGGCTCATGGTAAATGATGTCTATGATCTAAACACTATGAATTGGTGGTCTTCAGGAGGCATGCACTGGGGAATTGAATAGCTCTTTCTGGAGAAATCTGGAAATCTTTAAAACTGAGATCAGACACTGCCACAGTTCTGAAAATTCAGTGCTTTCACTTTAGGAAGAGACAGATCTGACTAGCTTAAGATGTAGGACTCGGAGGACGCTCAGCAAAGCAGCTGGCAATATTGCTGTGATGTTGTGGACCAGCTCCACTGGAGCGATCACGTTTCCCAGTGTCACCTGCCCTGGGGACAACGTGTTGCCAGCAGTGCGCCAAGCTCTGCAGGGAGGCGCAGTGTTCCCAAAGAGGCCTGATGTCTCTTGAAACATCTCATTTCTGCCCTGGGGAACTTGGTTTGTTTTGTGCCAGCGAGAAAGTCCTTGAGGCAGTGAACTGACTGATGTGTATGTCCCCAGGGATCTTTGAGAGGACCCCACTGGTGGCACTGCAGAGCTGATGAGCAGGGTAAGGGGTGCCCTGGGATTGCTGCCTCCTGACCTCCTCACCGGTTGTTATGGAGGCGAGCAGCAGCTCCTGCGCCTTGCTCGTAGCTCACGTGCCTTATCTTGCAGTGCGGAGGCAAAGGCGCCTGCATGCTCTGTCCCTCACACACCTCCGCTGGTAACGTCACCCGCTGAGCACCGCTCAGGGCTCTTCTAAATCCTAAGAACTGCCTTCGTCCGCCCAAGATAATCCTAAAAATAAGCATGTTTTCTCTTGGCTTTACTTTGGAACCTTATTTAGGGGCCAGAAACCTCAAGCCTGCACATCTGCATCTCGGCCACCAGGTTCAGGAGCCCGGCTCCTCACAAACGCAGTTGTTTCTCTAAGAGCTGTAAGTATCAGTGCCGCTATCTAACATCAGCCCAAATTTGTGCGTTTCCCTCTAATTGCCTGTTACTCTGTTGCAAATGGATGTTTCAAAATGCCAGCTCACATTCACATTATGTGTATCGCTACATCCACACTTTATCTAAAACACGGATTGTTTCAAATTGCCTACCTTTCAGTTTCCATCCGCATCGTTAGTGAGATTGCATGCTATTTCATAAATTAACTACAGTTTCTAACCTGCTGATTCATTTGCAAGGGTGAAAGGTGAATGTTCAATGATTTCCACCACAGTTAACATAAACATTGACCTGATCGACTGCAGTGCTCCCTCTGTGCCATAACACAGCCACAGATTTATCATTCCTGCCTTCGCTTTGCTCCAGGCGCCTGATTAAAAAGCCCAGACCAATGTCTGCTTTTATCTGCTTGCTTTGATTTTCACTTTGGAGCACTTTAGCAGGACTGTACTCATGCCTCCCTGCTGCTCACATGCTTTGTGGCATTTATTGTCTGAGTTTTCCTCTCAGTGTGGCACCGAGGTCTAACTGCATAATATACCTTCTGCATGCAAGGATAATCCGCATCTTCCTCATCACTCTCCTACACTAGGTATGGTTTCTATAATGTTGTGGATATAATAGGAAAGAAAGCAATCACAAAAGTCCCTGGGATTTTTAAGTTGCCTCAGAAGACTAATAAAATTCGCCATATGTTTCTTCTATCTGCTGTGAACCAGGCTTCACTTCTTAAATCCATGCGAGGAGCTGAAGGCTTAGCGTGATGATGTCATCTAGACGAATAGTTAACTCGAGTTATTGCTATAATTCATGGCTTACTATTGGTCTATTTAAAACCACATGGGGCATAGCACTAGCACAGGAACATTTATTAGGAAAAATCACTTTTGGGAAGTAAGGACATATTGAATTTGCACATCACTTAGGAAAAAAAAAAAAGATGAAACTACTTGGTATTGCTTAAAATGCAGGCACTTTCAAGTAAATCATGGTGTTTTATGTCAATCTCATTATCAACACGATACTTCTGAGAAAAAAGGAGGAGACAGTTCAATGGCTAGCAAATGAAGGACTTTGTTTAAAAATGGATGTATGGCACTGCTTATTTTCAAGCTTTACATGGACTTTTTCAGTCTGTGCAATTTCATTTATTTTAATGTTACTACAAAAATCTGATTATCCATCAATGTCAATGTCTTTAGTTTTGAAGAGTTTAGTATGACACCACTCATAGAACAAAAACTTTTAAGCCTGATAAATTCCTTTGCTGGAGCAAAGCCAACTCTGTGAAGATTGATACAATATAAAATACAGAATCATTTAAAATATTTCATTTTAGTTATAAAAAGTAGCTCCATCTAAAGCCTAGAAGCAATATTAAATAACATTACTCCCTCTCCTGAGTGGAAAAAGACTATAAAGGCATTCAGCAGTTATGTGAGTTTAAGAGGAAAAAGTAATAGCATCCAGCAATAAAGGGAGGGTAAAATGGCTGTATCACCTCTAGCAATCCTCATTCTTCAAGGGCTACAGTAAGTTGATAAACAGTAGTGATCAGATTTGTTTTTTTCTTTATGCACAACACAATATTTTTGATTCATTCTAAAGCTCCCTGTGAAATGTTTGCCTTTCATACATGACACAAATAGCAAAATGGAAGGCGACCTGGGCATTAGGCAATGCTTCCAGACAGTCCATTTTGTCTCTCCAGATCCATAGAAATCACATGAGTTTTAACATTACTAAAAATGGTAGCACAGTCAGGTCATCAGTCAATGATTTCAAAAATCAATACATTGAAAATTAGTATATTTTTAGTTCATTCCAAAATACATATTTCTCCCCCATTAAGGTCACATAATAGCTAAAATCAAATGAACACTGTCCTAATACGGTGTTTTTCATGATTTCTAACATAAATTAACAAACACCTTTTTATTCTATTAGGCATTTTTGTAATTCAAATGGATAGTCCTGAAGAGTACAATCCCTTATTTATTATCAGATCTTTTATGACACTGGAAAATCTATCAAACTCTGACTATTTGATAACTTAGAAAAAAAATGTATTCCTATCCATTAGTTCTTTGTTTGCCATTGCCCTAATAGCTGAAGACAAGATACGTTATATGTGAGAGCTCTTGAACTTAGTAGGCAAAGGCATAACAAGCTCCTATGACTGGAAATTAAAATCAGGTAAAAAATGAAAAAATAATTAATCTGTTGGAACAGGCGACCGACGAATATAGTACAGACTCTGACAGTCAGAGATTTAAATCACAAGTAGATGTCTTCCTAAATTGTACGCTCTAATTCAACCACACATTTCATGCTAGAATTTTTGGATGTTATGAGGGTGATCCAACAAGATTATAATGATTACATGAGTATAATGACCCAGTCTGGTCTTTATTAAACATTTCTAGCTGAAGAAAATGAGTTGTCATAAAATACTTTGGTTAATAAAGTCCGATTTTCATGACAGCAAAAATTGACTTAAGTTTTATTCTTGCTAGGTTGGGACAGCTTCTCAGGTGGTATAGATTAGCAGAGCTTCACTGAATTAAGCAGACTCACAGTTATATATGCATATATAGCAAGTGAGGAATGTCACTGTGTGTCTGTAGAGATAAAAGGAATCTCTCTTTGGCCCCATACAGCAGACCAGGTGTGAGAAGAGTCATTGCAAGAGTAACAGGATAATGGCTATGGAGGCTCAAGTAGTTCTCAAAACATTTTTGAGCTTTTTTGTGTATTTCTGTAAATTGTGTATTTGATTAAACTGAAAGACCTGTGATAGAATTCTGCTTAGGAAGCCATGCTGTGAGTAGTCGTACTGCAGATGAAAATTGGGAACATTTTTGCCTATTGAACAAATAGGCAAACTGACTGCCTTTAGCAGCATTTCCTTTAGCAAGTATCTCAGCTCCAAGCTGACTTCATTTCCTTCCTTTTTTTCCCCTCCCTTCTGCCTTCCCAGACATCAAAAAAATGGACAGGTTCTGAAGGAAAAGGACCTGCTGAATGTAGAAGAATATCGATGAAATTCATTCCTGAAGTTCTTCACCTGGCTGTGTGAAGCAGTAATGCTTTAACTATTCTCCTTACTAGAAATAAAATGTGGCTGTAGGTATTTCAGATGTTCATATTACCTTGTACAGTTTTCTGTCCATGCCGTGTGGGCTTCAACTGTGACTTAAAGCACTGTCTGATCTTAAAATTTCTTAAATTTTAACAATCACTTCCACAAGTTAACCTCTTTAAAGTGGCAACGTATTATTTCTTAATGTCTGATAAGGCTGATCGGACAGTGTGGTGAGCGTGATGATCCAAGTTCAATATTTATGATCAGCTCAGTGCTCTACAACTTAGTGTTTTCACTTAGTGTGGTGGAGGGGCCGGCTGAGTGAGGGAGAAGGAAGATCTTCGGTCATACTAAAGGAGCAGGAACTGCTCCTTTTATATTCTTGGCATATGCCATAGGAGTCTTGGAAACTATTACATCACTAAAAGAGTGTTACAATACTGTAGCTGGATAAAAACATGATGAATTGCCAAATAATTATCATACCAAGCTAATAAGGCCTGAACTCTGAAGATAGCTCTTAAATGACAAAATGCAGTACGCGTTACTTAATGGGTAGCAACAGATTGAGCTTTATGTTCCGCTTTATAGTGAGTTCAGCAAAAGAGATATAATTGTTATTGTCTGGAATGGAGCAGTGCTTTTAAAGTTAAGTGGTCGATTCACCAAGACTTCATCTTTAAAGTATTCAATTTCATAACACTTGCTATTTCCAATGAGCTAGACAGAATAATAGCAGGGGATGGCCTCATCTGGGTACAATGGCCAAGCTCTGCTAGCTCTAGCCCAGGCAATATTTCAAAACAAAAGATGTCAAGCAAATCCAACCAGGTTGTTTTGAGGCTCTCAAATTCTCACTCACTTGCTTTTCTTGTTTGCTGAATAACATAGGAAATTGCAAATAGCTTTTGTACTTATTTTTTTATTTCAGATGAACTGGACAGGGCATTTATGTCTCCACGTAATGACAAGCAGTTGTTCTAAGGAAGACACAAGAAGTAAAAAAGGGAAAAGGAAAGAAAGTCAAGTACAGTAAGCATAAAAATAGTGTTTATCCTTTCCATGTCATTAAGGAAAGACTTCTACTGAGTAGAAGTAAGCACTATAAGAAAGAAAACTAATTTCAGATTTTTTCATGAAGGGAAATGGTGGGTAATGTTGGGGATCAGATTTGCGTCCTTTCTTCCCTGTCCCTGAGAATATAAAGGAGACATGTTTTACATGCTTTCAACAATATCATGAGCATAGCGTCTGTTCAGTGGATCCATTGATAGCTCGCATATCTGAGTAATACAGGAAAATACATCTCAGTAATAATCAGTAATGTAAATTATTCTGACTTTCAAAGGGAAACATTTTCTATCAGTTGAAAATGTCAAAGCCATTCATCTTGACGTTTTCCAAAATATTTTTTCCTGAACTTTTTTTTTGTTTCATGGACATTTTCAATATTTTACATTTCAATACTCTATTGGGATGAAAACAAGTGTTGAAATATTAGGAGAGAAATTCCATTCTCTAAACAGCTTAACTGAGCTTGATATGGATACACAGCTATGGATAACTCCAACTTCATTTTGTTAGTGGGAATAATATCATCAGTATTGTCAGTTCTAGGAACACTGGTTCCTCTTAGCTAATGAGCAGTTACTGAGTACATATTCTCATTCAGAATTTGATATTGCAGAATAAGGGTCTACAGCACAGCTTTTCTTCTTTTTCTTTTAATATCTTGAGCTCCTTTTGCAAGAAGAGCAAGATAGAACAGTTTTGCTTCATATTGAGCATTCTGCACTGACTAACTGGCATTTCGTGCAAGCAGCAAGGCAAAATATGCTGGTTTATGTATCAAAACTGTATCTGTGGGAGATTTGGTTTTCAAAGAAGGGAGAGCTTGGAAACGGGTAACGTTGGAAGCTTAGAAACTTATAGTTAGAGAAGGGTATGAGGCTAGCTAACATACATCTGTGGACATGTTACTTTACATTTAAGAATGGGATCCATTCTCTGAAAAATGTTTCCTTTTCCTTTTCTCTTTTAATTTCATTTCGTGAAGGATAATCTATTAGGTAAGATGAAGAGAATATATGACACAATTTTTTTGATCACTATTACTACTTTCTGTGTTGATATTTTAGTAAAATGCATTGCCTGTTAGTAGCAGAAATTGGTTGATCCATGACCTAATATTGTTGTAGATTCAGAATGCCTAATTTCTGCTTTTTCCATTGTCCACCTCTGCAGGGTAGAGCAGCTCAGGAGAACCTGTGTTTCAAAAAAAGCCTCTAGGATCTCTCCCAGCCTTTGATGCTGAGTCTGTCTAAGGGGAATTCTCCATACTCAGTTGATGTGAGACTCTAGTCACCTCACCACATTTGACAATTAGGTCCAAGAGCTGCAGACCAATACCTCTCATGGTGTGCACAAGCACATTTTGCACTTCTTAGTCTGCCACACAACCAGGTAAGATCTGATCTAAACTTTTACTATGCAATTAAGAAACCGTGTTCATAGTACCAATTAACTGATATGATCCCCATGATGTTTTGTAGCGGGTAAACAGTCAATGCAGTACTCTTCGTAGCTGATCAGAAGAGCCAAGTCTATCGCCTGGGGTCTCCTCACAACCCTTTACCATGCATCCATGTATCTGAATGCAGCCTCCATCACAACTTATCCCATTCTAATCTGTTTGTTTTTTTTTAGTCTACACTCACTGCTAGAAACTCTTTTGCCTGCTGTACCCAACCTTAGTTTATTTACTTTTTGTTCGGGGTTGCCGCATTAATCTTCAGTTGATCATAATCATAGAATCATTATGGTTGGAAAGATGGATGAAAAGCTACTGTCTTGACTCACCTCCACTGTCAAGCCTGCTTGCTTTTACCCCTTACAACTTATGAGGGGCTGTTGCCTGAATCAGTCTCCAGCTAAGGAAAATCACTGTTCAATCTTACTGTACAGTCAGCCCCTCAGGAAAGTCAGCATAAAACTTCATAAACTTAAGGAAACATCATGGGGATTTAAAGCCAGACCTTCTAGCCTTAACAATGACACCATATCAGAGGCAGCAAGCAAACTATAATCAAAAAAAAAAAAAAAAAAAAAAAAAAAAAAAAAAAAAAAAAAAAAAAAAAAAAAAAGATAAGAAGATAGAAGATAATTTCCTCCCTAGAGACTGGAATAATGTCTGTAGGACTAACTAGCTAGAAACTTCCCTAAGAGGATGAAAGAGAGCAGCATGGTACCTAGCAACATTCAGGCTGACTGAACAGTAGGGTGCATCACCAAGCTCTGCTGCTCTTAATGTACACAAGCATCTCAGAAGAGCCAGGAGAAGGGACTTAGGCAACAGCAAGCTCAGGGTTAAAAAACAGGAGATGTAGCTCTCTCAATCAAGTAAAGCAATAAACAGGACTCTGCTTTGGGGGCCCTTGGAGCACATCTATAGATGATTCCATAGGTGGAATTATTTATTTTGCATGACACTGAGGGAAAAAATAGTGAAATAGTGTATCGCAGTTAATGTGATAAACAGAAAGCAGTCATTTTATGCTAATTTAGGAACTCACGACAGTGCAATGACGGATACACAAAGAAATGACAGATAATTTGACAGTAATTTCTCTAGAACATGTTTCTTCATGGGCTTTGTAGAAATAAGGGGTAGGGAAAATATTTTTCATATTATAAATGTCATATTTTCTTAGAACACTGATTATGATCTGAGAACAGGAAGACATAAAGATTTGGCGTGCTATAGGAGATTTTATCAATTGGAAAGAAGAGACACTTTAAGAAGCTAAAGAGCAAAGAAAACAGAATAGAACTGCTCTATGTGCAACAAGAAATACAGCATGTTTTGTAGGAACATGATTTGGAAGTTATTTTAGTGTCACTGACATTTTCATTACAAACGCCTGTTTCCAGTGCTTCATAACTCAGTGATAGGCTTTTGCTCTAGGCTAAAGCAGTAGAAGAGGTCTCAGCCTGGCAGAAAAATGTTTTGGTGTGTGTGCTTGTATGTGTGCAAAATGTAAAAAGGGAAAGAGAGAAGAAAGAAGATACAAAGAGATTTGGAAAGTTTCTTTATAAGTTTTTTCTTTTTTTCTTCCTTATCTAATTAATGATCACCCTTATTATTTAACAACAAGTAGATTAGATGGCTTTGCATATTCATTACAGTGGTTCTAGTTTATCTACATTATAGTGATTAAGAGGTTCAGACAGGATGGGCAGTTATGACAGGCTTTAACAGAAAGTGGTGCTATGTATGGGATATATCTGCATCTGTAGTTTTCCACCGTTTTGATTTTTGGACTTCTAAAACGTTTTGCATTGTATTTCAGATTCCCCTAAAAACTTTACATATGTGTAATACTTTATATTATATTATACATAAACTTGCTTTTCTTAGTCACTTCTCACAGATCACAGTTGGAATAAACTGGGGGGACCCAGCGACCCATAAAACACATGATGAAAGTGGTATATACTGGGTCACTCTGACCATGATGTATAGAGAAATCTGTGATGTGTATGGACATTTGAACCAGCTTTAAAATAATAGTAGTCTGTTTAGAACAGAACAGAAATCAGCATGGACTACTTCACCCCACTGAAAAGAGAAAGACGAAAATCCAACTTAAAAGTCATACCTCCAACAGGTGGAGCCTCTTGAGAGTTTCTCACTCTGGGGAGCACCAAGATGATTTGACTTACTGGTTGCATTCTCTGCCCCTAGAATAACAAAGTTTTAAATTTTGTTTAGTAGTCTACCTTTTCTCATTTAGTCATTTTTAATGAGTAAATGCAGTGGCTGAAATGTAGGCTTTATTTAGGTCAGTGAAACTATTAAGCTATTGGGAGGTTTGTCAGATGTTGGATCTATAGCAACTACATGGCTGCATGTGCATCTGCATGTGCATGGTAAGCCCAGCCTACAAATGTGCATCAGATTTAGTGCATGCTTTCAGGGTCACACACGCTGCATGTCCTAGAACAGCAACTGCTTTGTGCAAAGGAGCAATAGCAGCTGCATTCTCTCTCTTCTCTGTTGGACAAGGCAGTTGAACAACTGTTTTGACTGAGCTGTCAGATGTCCAGATAAATGATTCAAAGAGGGGAGAAGAAAGAAAGGAAGAAAGAAAAAAAATGCTTAGGAAACATATGCTTAGAGTAATTCTAATTCTGGCTAAACTCATGCTGTTGAAAGCTTATGTCCCTGTAGGAATGGGAATTTGTGTATTCATTCTCTAACCTCTTACAATCAATTTTGGCTCCTATCATTCTTAAGATGGGAAAAAAAAAAAAAAGTCTTATGACATAATAAAGGAAAATCAATGATTTTATGTAGAACTCATTGATGGGCAAAAAATTGTATTAGTAAGCTTAATGACTTGATATCAGGAAAATATACACCGCTGAGAATGACAGTGCAGTTAGCAATAATATCTGCCTGAGAAGATGATTGCCAGTGTTTCATCCTGAGCATCTTTCATACAAATAAGGAGCATTCAGCAGAATAAGACATTACAAGGGAGCATACACTAACAAATGGAAAACACGAATCCTTTACAGACACAGGGAGATTTATACCTGTTTAATTAGTTTATCCAGTTTTACAAGGAACAACTCAATCTTACAACTAGCCTGCTGGTAATCTATCTAGCCAGGAAGCTAAGTACATCCAAACCTCAACAGTGTTTCTGCAGAAAAAAAACAAAAGGTCATTTTCTTCCTAATTCCTCTACATGTTTCTGAGTATTTTGGAAGAAAATGAAAGGATGAAAGGATGAGCTTAAATAAACCTTTGAAAATTGTTCAGTTTGCAGTATAGTGCGTCAAGAAAATACATTGAGTTGCAGAATCAAAGTGTTTCCCTATACTTTGGACTCTGAAAACAGCCTCTTCTTAAACTGGGCAGAACTTTGAGGAACATGAAATGTCTGGAGGCAATTTTGTTTATAAACTGATATATTTCCAGGCATAATTCTCGTAGGCAGGCTGTGACTATCACCATCTATTTCCAAAAAGAAGGATCAAAAACGTCTTTGTTATTTTTTGAAGTAGGCTGGGTAAGGAGGGAGGTGACTTGGTCTGCTCATCTCTGCAAATCTTCTCTCCCTCTCACCAGCACTTCAGGTTCATCTCATTGCAGTGGAAGTCAGAGTTCCAGGTTTGTCAGGTTACACCAATTATTTTTTCCTCTCGCAGTCTGTCCCTTGGCTATCAGATCAAAGTGCTCCTACAGGCTGCAGTTCTGACAACAGTTTAAACAGCAGACTGACCCGGGAAGTGAGAGAGGCAGTCTTTTTTTAGGTAAAGCCCAAGTCATTTCACCGTTATTAACAGCTGTAATAGCACTAGCTGATATGGCTCTCAGATGCATTTTGGGGAAGACACAACTGTATTGCTTGTACTGACCACAAATATACAGCCTGGAAGAGAAAGAGAGCCAAAGGGAAAAAGAAACAAGATGCAGAGGAAGGAAGGGAAGAGATGGTAGGAGGGAAGGAAGGAAGCTAACTTGTTCCTTACAGCCTCAGGATTTTTCACTTCACATTTTTTTTCCCTCTCCTTGCTGCTCTCTTTAATCTCATTCTTTCTGGTTTTTCAATTTCTCTTCTAAATGAACTCCTTGTCCATGTACACACAAGTCCTGAATCACAAAATAAAAGTTCTTCCTCTAATTGACATCAAAAGCAGTTAGCTTAATGCAACTTTAGATGGCTACAGCTTTCTCTGTAGAAAATCTGTGCCATCCTATTTTGATCAAGATCAGAATTTAATAGCTTTTCCACTGAAATTATCACTCAGAACTTGTGCAACAGAAATGTCTGTAATCTGGGCATGTGAGGAAAACAGAAGATATCCGAACTGCTTTGTCTATTTTCTGTTCCTTGAAGGGATGATACAAGGCAGGCACAAGCAAAGCATATAGGAAGTATTAATTCAATGTAATGTCCTACAGCAGGTGCATTTATAATGCAAGGCAGTATTTAATCAGTTTGGCAACATATCATGAGCCATTAAATCAGTATTTTTGCAGCAACAGAATTTTTAACGAGAAGTGATTTTCTAAATTGTTATATGTCATTATGTAGCAATTTTGGGTAGCAAAGAACTGATTGTGATGACTTTGCTAAAATGTTTTAAATTCCGATGCAATCCTGGAGGCAGCCTAGCTTGCCTCATCTGAAGCAGATTTTTGGATTCAGAGGTTTCAGCTACAGAAAGAAACTACTGCATGAAAGCCACACTGAACATCTCTAATCAGCCACAGTTTATAATTAGGCAAGCAACTAATCACATAGGTATCTTTGTGTTGTTTCTCTCCATTGGCCTGTAAGCCTCTGTGGAAGCTTGTTGTATTTATTGGGTAGTAAATCAAGATTAACGTGCTTCAAGCAACAACATGTTTTCTAATTCTCTGTTACAATTTCAAAGCAAATGCCTTTTCAAGTAATACAATTCCCTGATACACTCCTATGGCAGTGGGACTGGCTTGCCAACTGAATGTTAAAAGCAAAAGCTCTCTGATGAGAAAAGAACTAAAGAACTTTTTTTTTTTTTTTTTTTTTTTTTTTTTTTCTCCATTTTCCTACTAGTCGAAGATAACATTGAGAGGATTCTGTGCTTCAATGGTGGAATTAGCTAATTAGCAAACAGCTAGCACCAATGAAGGGAAGCTGACAAATTGAGACTAATTTTGAAGCAGAGCTTGAACTCGCATATTTCAGAATAGAAAGAGTGCATGAAGGTCTAGCTAAATATCTCTGCTTCTGAAGTAAACAAAAGTCTGGCTGAAAGAAGGTGGAATTAGCTAATAAGGAGCATAGCTATCTATTGGAACAGCTATAATACATTCTCCACCCTGGGAAAGATGCCATCTGTTTCTAGAGTATAAGCACTATTTCCAAACAAAATTTAAATCATGAAGCAGCTTATAGTTTGTAATATAGAGAAGTTCAGATTAACTGATCTCAGCACTCCTTTGTGGCCTTAAGGTGAAGATGTGAATTTAACTATGTGCTCCTGTTACCCCTTTTTTTTTCTTGTTCTACACTGTTTTCTGTGCTAAATGCAATACACTATTTTTTTCTCTTGCTTCAGATTAGTTCCTGAACATGAAAGAACTATAAGCATGTGAACATCTAATTTAATTTACTTCAGTTATCCATGCAGAATTAGACGCATCCTTTTTAAGACAGAGCCATCATTTTCCTGACTTTCTGCAGCATCTAGTATACTGAAGCATGTATCCTCAGTGGATCACTTGGACACTGTCTTAATATAAACCAAAGAAAAATAATATATATTTTTTAAATGTGAAGATTTAGAATGGACTATTTAGAACTACCTTTTGCCTTAAAGCATCTGGCTGAAATTTAAAATGGAATAACAGATTTCTGGCATAATGGAAGGAGATGGATTTACTTCAAGTAATTTAAATCTTTTACATAGGTGTCCCGATGCTTTTTTGCTGAAAATATCATTTTTTTAAAATGGCTATATTAATAAGCAATTAACAAGCAACAGTGATACAGGAATCCAATGGAGCTGTAGAGATGGGTAAGAACAAATGTGATGAATGAGAGTCATGGATATGCTAGAAAATGGGAAGAAGACTGAATCCCTTTTCCCACAGAAGAAATATGGAACGGCTGCACTAGTGTTATTTTTATATATTTATACTCCGTAAGAAAGGTCAAAATGAAAGTCCTCAAAAAATTATTATAAATATAAAAAAGAGGCATGTTGGGGAATATTTCTAACAATGGTTAAAAAACTTAGAAGTTGCACCTGGATATGTGTATTTATTTTCTTACTCTTAAGATAGCAGAGAAAAAATATCCTCATCAACCTTTTTCAAGACTGTCTGACAAAAAATGAAAAAAAAAAAGAAAAAAAAGAAAAAACACTTTTATTTCATTATATTAGATACAAGACTCAAAAGCAGGTTTAGAGCGATAGCCAAACTGAAATAGCACAAATGGAGATAGAAAGAACAATCCTGAAAAGAAAAGCAAATGATAGAGAAACAGAGAAGCAGAGCAAAAAAAAAAAAAGTCCTATCAATACCACAGCTGATTCAAGAATGCTGGTGAACAAAACTGTTTTAATGGTCCAAATAACTGCTCTATAAGATATTCTATAATAGAAGGAAACTGTGTTTACTCCTCACAGATATTCATACAAATATCACATACTGCTAATGACACCACATTTCTCTCAAATTTCATGGAAATATATCTCCAATAGGCATTGAACATGTCTTTGTGCCAGCTTCACCAAGTTTGTACTGACAGTCCTTTTTTTCCAGAATTGAAAATTAGATCCAATTTAAAAGATCTGTTTTCCTCACATATCTGTCATGGTGGGCACGAAGTCTAACAGATAACAAAAAGTGAGTAATTTTATCTGGTTGGGAAATATCTATCAGACAGAAAAGGAACCCACTTTTTGAAAATTTCCTTCTGTTTGATGGAGAGGACAGGTCAGCTAATGACATTTTCTTCACAAATACTTCTCCTGGTCTAGTGGATTGAAATGGCACTTGAAATGGCCGGGAGTGTGATATGCCAGCTGACATGATGATTAATCTAAAAAACATATTATTTTTTTGGAGGGGAAAGGTGATATTTACATAACCTTCTCTGTCACATGCAGAGGATAAGGAATGTGGGGAAAAGTACAGGGAAATCTCATTCATGTCGATTTTCTCTTGATTGCCATTTGCTTCAAAGTTTTGTTGCCAAACCAGTACTGGCCGAGGCTGGGCCAGCAAGCTGATTGTGATTTGGCAGAAACATAGGAGAATTTCTGCCCAAAGCCTTGTCATGAATGGTAATATAGGGCTCCTAAAGATTCTTATCTTAGTAAGAGTAAGTAAGAGTAGCACTTTGATAGACACAGGTTTCCAGTTTGGGAGTCAGCTCTGATTTCTGCTGGACTGAACAGCTACAAATGCAGACCTGATGTGTTTTAACTGAAGGCATTGCTTTAATCTGTCATGCATAAGGGAGCACACCCATGAACCAGCTGGCCCTGAACCACCTCTGGGGTTTGCTAAGACCATAAATATTTACAGTGGTGTGGGAAAAGTATGGACTAGGTGGTCCACCAACGAGGCAACTCTTCTTTTCTGAAGTTTCCTCTGAGAAGTGTTACACATGTACAGTCTTAAATTAGTGTCACATTTTGGAATTATATGAGAAAAATAAAATCTTTTTTTTTATATATATAATGATGCATTTTAAACAAAATTACTCAGACTTCCCACATATTAATTATTATTTTTCTCAAGAGCACCCATATGAATAATTCAGAAAAAAAAAAAAAAGATACTTTAGCATTTTCATAATCCTTTACTAACTCCCTGGCAATGAAAATCTTGATTTCTTCTTGTTAAATAAAAGCTGTGCAATAAGGAGAAAGTCAAGTAATTCTAATCTTATTCAAAGAGTTCTCAGTTTCTTGTTATTATGCTAAAATTCCAGGAATACAGCTGAAGAGAAACAATGCTTTATAATTTGTCTATTTACCTGCTTTCAAGTTTTTTCCTCCTGTTCTTTTAGCTTAAAATTTGGAGTTAGCTTAGAATAAGGAAACAAGTTATTGGCCATGATTTGATTTTCCATTGCTTCATTTTCTCACTATGTTAAAGGGAATTTATTATACCCTAAAGGCCATGTATTTTGTGTGGCTTTGTGTAATAAAGCTACTTTATACACATACTTTCACACATGGAAAAAATGTACATTTATAATGCATTTGTGTAAATATGCTGCATATAAACCTAAGCTCAATAGAATAGACTGTATTTTTTATGAATTCTTTATATTCAAAATGTCTCAGTAACACAGTAATGAGTCACATAGCCGTCTTGGAAAACAGAGGTATATGGAGTGGCCGTTGTTTCCAAAAGGTTTCACATACATTTTCTGAAAAATAGACCTGTTTGACTGAAGAAGATGTGTATGTTGAGCACAAAAATACAGTATCTTGACATAGCCAGGATTATTCATCTGTTGTATGTTTTTATTAAAAAAAAAAAAAAAAAAAAAAAAAAAGCCAGACATAAGTCAGTTAAACTATAGCTACTCACCAAGCTGCAAAAGCTTGATGAGAAAGTATGGTCACCTATCAAAACCGTAATGGTCAGTGCTGCACTCAGTGCATCATAACCCACTACTTTTACAGGCTGGTTTTGTAATAGTAAATGTGATGTTAGAGTGTAATAGTGAAAACAGAAGGGAATCAACCCCTGAGAGGCCAAGTGAAGTAGGAGTTTTGCTATTTATCAAGGAAAACAAATCGTGAGATAAAGGGCTCGATTGCATTTTACCCAGACAGAGCAGTGCAGTTCTGTGTAGGCCTGAAGCCAGTTTTGGTACTGGCCATTCTGAAAACACACCAGAAAACTGAGAATGCCATAATATTTACAAGTATTGATAAGGAGATGTTAAACCGGCACAGTGTGGGGCGCATGGCTGTATATAGCTAATGAATGCAGAGGTGAAGATGAGAGAGGTAAAAAATGGCACATTTTAGCAAGGGTCTTTGAAATTACCTTTGCACCAGCTGATACCTGCAAACCTGATGAGATGAATGTTTTCTGCCATGCTCATGAATAGTTTTTACAGGTATCTTAGTTGATTTTGCTTATTAGAGTATTTGCTTAAATTTCAGTAGTAAATGGACATATCTTTCTCTGTTTGTAGTGTGTAGGCAAAAAAAATCTCAGGAGTAATTTTCATATCACTGTTTTAGAAGAGGGATTTTGTCATGTATTTTGCAGTCAATCAAAGGGAGCTCTGAATTCTAAACAAAGCTAATAGAAAAGCTAGGAAAAACACCCTAAATGCCCTAAACTGCTAACCCTAATCTGCTGTTCTTTTCTTTTCTTTTCTTTTCTTTTCTTTTCTTTTCTTTTCTTTTCTTTTCTTTTTTTTTTTTTTTTTTTTTTTTTTTTTTTTTTTGCAAGTAAGCATTGAAATGCTTTAAAATTAGTTTTATTTCATTTATAGAGACAGGAGGAGGTAAGGCATTCAAGGAAGTGCTTCCTCAAGGTTATGCAACAGATCTGGGATTGACGTACAAAAGGGAGCCATCATCTTTGGACTCAGATCTGCTGTTCCACCAGTCACCTGAAAAGGCTTCCACAATGGAAAAGAAAAACAGCTTTAACCAGCCCTCCTAAGCATGGTGCACACAGTACGTGCAAAATGCACTGTATGTTCAAACTAATATGAGCATTTGCAAGCCTTTAATAGACTTTACGTGAAACTAGATTCTGCATGTGCAAATGTGGAGTTTGCACATACAGAATTTCAGTCACAGTAATTTTTAGAAAGTTAAGTCCTTAAGGGACTAATTTATACACTTAGAACTGCTTAGTATAAAGCTTATGAAAAGCGGTTATACTGTCTTGCAGTTGGTACTGGAACAAAGAGAGAAATAACTTAATATTCATAAAACAAAATGTTTGCATTATAAGACCCCCTAAAACAAACATTTCTCTGACATCTGCTGAACAGATGATAATATAAGTGGTACTCTTATGCTTTCCATTAGTACTAATCTTGAACTTTCTATAAAGTGAGATGCAAGGGAGCTATTCATGGTTTGCAAAAGGTGAAAAAGAGGAGGAATATGCAGGCCCAAAGAAAAAGTGTACGTATTAAAAAGTTTGGAGGACCCAATAGCTTAAACAAGATGTAAAGATTCTGTGCTTGCTAAGATAAGCTAATAATTTTGCTTCTTTCAGCATTAGTATTATGTGCCTGTAGGACAGGCTGAGAACAAACTGCATTGGTTAAAATAAAAGACAAAGGTGGACTTGGTTGCTGCAAAGGAATAATAGTGTTATAGAGAAAAGATGCCTAGATAAATAAGAACAATTTATTTACACTGACGCTTTGATTCTTCATCTGATTATGAAAAGATACTGATTTCGAAATGAAATACTTCTATCTCTGTATCTATGGCAATATAAATCATTCCCTTATGGGTGTAATAATGCTGAGCAATGATAAAGTCATACAAACACATAATGAATACAAATGAAAGGTAATAGTTAGCTAAATAATTTGTGCTACATAGATGTATGAAGCACTAATTTAAAAACTCATAGCAACCAAAGGGAATATCAATGAGAAATAACCTAGAGCAAGAAAGAATCAATTTGATGAATTGGGCTATATTAAAGATGTTCTACAGCTTTTCTTTTTTTCCCTCAGCAATAGAAGAGATAGAACTTTCATGTTAAGAGAGTAATATTTTTATCCTCAGAAAAATGAAAAATTAGAGCCTTTTCCTTGGGGAGGAAATTTTACATTAAAAACTATTGCCTCCTTTAGAGACATTTTCAACAGAAAGTCTTTCAGACTTAGCTAGGGGAGGAAAATAAAGAAGTTCACTTTACTTGGACCACTAGAGGAAAAAAAAAAAAAAAAAGTTGAAACACATCTAGATATTTCTTTTGATTTAGTGACAGTAGTCACTTGGTAGGGCTTGGCTTTTATGTAAAATAATATGTTGAGTAATTCCGTATATTATAGGTCACTTAAAAATGTAATGAGCTTTCTTAGTTTAAGTTCTGTCTAGTGAGCAGTCAAATTCAGGATTTGCAGTTGCTCCTCAGCTATGACATGAATTGCTTATATTTTATCATAATAAATATGAGACAACGAGCTGCCTGAAATCCACAGACAGAACTTTTATTGTATTTGAGTGTGTATCATCAAAGTCAATAGACTATTTCAGATGTGTTCCAATGGCTTCAGGACTTGTCCTCTTGATATTAATAATTTGCCCTTAGCATGAAAAACAAACAAGCAAAAAAGTGTGCAGTGGTGGAGATTGCGGTAGGTCAACTTATTCTAGCTCATATGAGCCTGCTTTAAAGAGCCTAGACTACAAGCTAATCAGAAATAGGAATGACTCTTGTCTCATTGGGGATTTTCCAAGTTTGAAGCCAATGAAATTAAATAGAAACAGTCTTACTGACTTTGAAAAAATCCCTTATAATAATTGTTTTAACACCCTTCCTTATGTGAAAAAATGATGACTTCCACCTGGGAATGAAGAAAAGAATTTGCAAGGCGAAAAAAAAAAAGGTCTAATTTTTGGGAAAAAAAAAAGTGTTTGTAAAAGCAGGCACCAAAGATTACTACATGTTTCAAAACATTAAAATAGAAAAGATAGGCATGAAATCTGAACACCTTATATTTAAAAGCTGGAATCTGCATTTGAAGATTGTCACATGTATTTTGGTGTGTCCATTTGTGTTTATTCTATTCATATTATAGGCATCTGCTACTCAAACTATCATAAAAAGGACTCTGGTCTAGGTGGATTTTGTTTTGAACATTGAATCTGACTTTTTTGTTTGTTTGTTTGAAAGAAGGGGGACAAGGACAAAAAGTAGCATTTAGATTTAGTTAAATCCAGTCTATTGTGTTTTCCTTTCAGTATTAGACATGCCATTTTTTCATTTGTTGGGCTCAATCTAACTTCTAAAACTTTTGTTTATGAAGGTGTACCTATATGCCTGCACAAATATATATAGGTGCACATATTTGCATGTTCACAAATTATACATGTACGGAGTATCTGCCTACAAATACACACTTGCAAACATGATGAAAGCTTATACCTTAATCCCATTTTCCTGTATGCAAGTGAATGAAAAGTATTCTTCTCTTCTGTTGAGAGATCAACATGAATATTTGAATAAATACAAGAGAACACAAAAAAATAACATCTATGTAAGATCAAGGACTAGAGTTAGCTTCTAAAGTTCTTTGCAGAGCTATATTGTTGTTGCTTTGCAGTTTTACATACAAATATATGAATGCGTGCATGCATATGCTTGTGATACATAGTATACTTAAAAGAACATTTGTATGCCATGTGAGTTGGAGCTGAAGAGAAAACACACTACAATCAATGCCAATATCTTCACTAATTTCAACATATTTTCTCCAGGCCTTCAGGCTCTGTTTTGAAGCAGGTGTTTTGAATAAAAGCGAATTGAAAACTAAAATCATAAAAGATCTAATTCATGGGAAGGTGAAGTTCTCTCTCAGTTCTTATTTTATATCATCTTGTTCTCCTATTTTGTAATTATGCTGCATCATGTAGTTATGCTATTTGTTCAAATTACCCTTAAATTACAATCAAATATTATTACTGGCACTTACTGCAGTGTATGATGTATTTAATTGCCATTGTGTCAAACATAAATGATGTTGAATAATGCCACAGAATGAGTAATGTATTGAATATTTGCAGAATATGGCATTTGGAATTTGATTTCCTGGTCATTAGATTCTTTCTCTTCAGTTTGGAAAAGCAATTAGTTCAGATTATAAACCAGTAGCTTACAAACTCTGGGTCTTAAAAATATAATGCTTTATGATTCACAAAAAGAACAGCTCCTTGTAACAAGATGCCTACTTTTCTAAAGTCCAGTACTTCATGGTTATCAAACTAGAATATAGGCTTTTATAACTATCAGTTCCAAAGATCTGATTTAAATGAAATTTTCACAGTATGTATGGTCACGGTGTATATTCCACTTAGAAGAGAATGGAGGAAACCATGGGCAGAAGTTACATACTCGGTTTATTTACCTTTCATTCCAATTCTGTTCTGAGAAGGATCATGATGACCCTTTATAGATATCTTCTGCTGTCAATATATGAAAGAAATGGCTTTCTGAAGCCATTATTTTCAACAGTTTCTGCAGCTATAAGCCCTGTTAGTCTGAAGAATAAGTAAAATATCCTTTTCTGTAGTTTTTTCCCCCCAATTAACATAATCCCTGTGTACACAGGTGGGGTAAAATGGTGTGATTCTGTAGAAGTCAGCATTTCATGGATTTATATCAGTTGAGGATTACTGACTCTGTTTTACCTGCCAGTAACAGCAGATTTCTTAATTTACTTTGTTTTATTCTGCATCTTTATCCTGTCGGCTTTGTTTGCTTTTCTTCTTTCTCCTATTTTTTCTTTTATTTTTATCCAGAACTTTTTTGCTTGTTTGTTTCTCTTTCATTTCCTGTTCTTTTCGTTTTATCAAATAGTCAAAATGCCAGACTATACAGCGTTTTCTCTTTTAAATAGATGGTTTATTATCAGTCTTCCTGGTAGTAAGCTCTGTATTTTGTAAGCAGAGTCTGACTGAATGCAAATTCTCCAGCTGTGTTTATTACTTGGTAGTAGTTTGTTATGTTGTCAGTTTGCCAGCTAGCATAATGTCTGCTTGCTTTTGATATAAAGATAAAATAATTGTTTGTAAAGTGTACAAATATATTTGCTATTTCACACTATGGGTTTTCATAGGGAGTTTGAAAAAAGGCAATCCTCCTACATTCATACTGTATTCATAAAATACATTCAAACAAACAAACAAATGCTTGGAGTGTAAAAACTTGTTCATGTTTTGTAATAATGTAAATCAGGAGAGTAAAGTAAAAGTGATAATGAACGTTATAACCGTGGTTTACTGCTTACTGTCAGATTAGAGACATCATCAGATATAGAAAATGGTACAATTTTCTTCACAGATTCTCTTTGTTTATTTATTTCATAGCTAATGTAGAAGTCTTCTAGGCACAGTTTAATTTATGTTCCTACAAGAAGAATCTAATGAACACGTTTGACTTCTTGATCATCTTTTCGTGTTACTGTTGGTATATTTTTTTCCAGACTCCTACATAGCTCCTTTGTCATTTTTACATTCCCAGGTAATCTCGGTCCAAAGTAGCTTCAGCCAATCTTGTTTCTGGCTTTCAAAATAATTCCTCAGGCCTAGTGAAAAGGACAACATCAGCAGCATACCTGAGATTACAGCATCTGTTTTCCCTAATTTGAATTCCTCCATTGTAACTATCAAGGTAAACTTGCATTACTATTTCAGTATAAATCCTGAGCAGATGCAGGGGCATAATGCAGCCCTACTGAACTCCTTCCCAGATATTAAACCTCTCTACTCTTCCTTTTGTTGGTGCAACTGCTGCTTCCTGATCGCATTAAAGTTAGGGCAGAAAATGACTACATTTTAAAACTGTTGATTGACTGCAGATTTGCCTAGAAATTAAATGGCAAACTATATTGAATACTTTTTACAGTGCACTTTTTGTTTTGTTTTGTTTTATCCTTTTTCCTCTATTTCTGTAGCAATTAATCCCAACATCTGACTTTTTTTTTTTTAAATGAGAATTTATCAAGTCTAAACATTTCATGTGTTTAAGGAATTAAGAACGTGGATCCCACAAGACCACCCAGTTTCACCTACTGTGTATCTCTGTTCTTGTTTCCAGGCAAATACTCAATTACCTCTTTAAAGATTTTAGTTGCACAAAATATTTGTGCAATATTTGAAATTATTTTTGGAGGTAAAAGACCTCCAAATATACTCCAGACCAATATACTCCAGACTTCAGAAACAAGGCACCTCAGTGAGGCACTAAGAGGACTTAAGGATAACCCACTTCAGTATCTTTGCTGCAGATCTTTCTTTCTTTAAAAACATTGTTGATCAGCTAAAAATAGAAATATGTTGATTATTAGAACCAGTAAATTTCAGTATAGGTGGTCCAGTAAGGCCACCTTAAAGGAAGAAGGAGAAATGTGGAACTCCATGACCAGAAGGTCCTCCTGTGGCAATTTTCCTTTGCTTTGTATTTACATGAATCTTTTTCACTAGTGTAATCATATAACTGTTTGCTACGATTACGAAGGCCTTGAAAAGCACAAAAGAACT
>VZSV01000082.1:2462272-2509530 GCA_013398735.1 Nothocercus julius | reverse complement strand
TGAATATGTTATTTATCTAATCTAGACTGTTATATGGAGTAAGCCATATATCTGGGAACTGAGTACGAATGGTAATTTCTGCAGTCCATCAGACAGAGCTGGCTTTCTCTTTAGCTGCTCTGCACATGTATATTATCGCTGTAGCTTGTACTTCACCAAAAGGCAATTCCACCAGTTCTTCTTTACCTTTTTACCTCCCCCCTCCCTTATGAAAATGAGAAATAATTTAACAGTCCCGGGTTTTTATTTCATTCAAATGAGCAGGGAGGATTAACCACTTATTTCTTCTCCTCCCCTCCCCCTTTTTTTTTTTCCCCAAGGTTGTAACAGTAACAAGAAAATTTTCTACTGTGGTATTGTTTTTTCACCCTCTCCAATGCTTCAGTAAACATGTCTGTGAAAATTAGTGAAGCCTCTGATTGGGTGAACGCACACAACAGTTCTTCTGCTAGGAGAACTGTTTTTCCAGTTCTTTGCACCAATGCAGGTATATTTGCAAACATCTATTTAAAAATCAGCTACACTGACAGGAGGTACGTCAAATAACTGTAGCAACAGCAAAGAGTACAGTAATAGCAGCAGTCTTTGTGATTTGCTAAACCTTAGAATTTTTTTGTGCCTTTATTTAGACTATGATAGTGACAATTTATGCTCCCTGTACACCTGACCTGTTGTTTCAGAATACCTATTCTGCCATTACCAGAGGTCATGTTTACCTGATTAGCAATGGTCTAGCATTTTGTCTGTGTTAGCTATGAAAAAATGTTCATATTTAAGATACCTTGAATATCTATGATAAAGAGGGCAAGTGTTGACAAAAGTTTTGAAACTAAAATCTTTTTTTTTTTAAGGAGGTTAAGAATAAAAGAAAATAATCTTATTATTACTGGGAGTGTTTGCTGGGAAAACTTTGGATGAACTGAGGACAGAGGGAAGACCTCAGCATCTGGAAGAGAGGCCTGGACAAAATATAAACAAAAATAACTTACTAAATTTTAATATTATTTAATGTTAGTATTTTCTAATAATTATTTAATAGTTAACATTATTAAAACATTTTAGTATGCCAAGATTAGGTAAAGTATTTAGAAACAGATGCTTGCTAGGTATACAGTTCAGAAGACAATTTACAGCTAGTTCCACGCAACATGCATTTTTGACTAAATATTTGATGTATATTTATTGTTGATTATATGGCAGTTGTATCTTTGAATTCTTCTGGATTTTTGCACTCCTAAGGCTGAAATGTTGTGAATGGAAGCCTATATTTTCCAGTGTATTTACTATTATTTTTGTAAAGTTTTGTCTCACACATTTACACTTGCACAGCCATATGTATGTAATTTAGTTTGGAAAAGTTTGTGTTTTCCTCTATATGTTGTTCTCATATTGCTTAGCTTAATAAAACAGGTCACATTTAGATCTCTGCCAATAAGTAGTCAGTTCTGAAAAACAGGCTGCAGAGATGCTGTACAGAGGTTATGGGATTGATTTTTCAACTCTTTTTTTGTCTGTTTCATCTCAATTTCTTTGTTTACGTTACTACTTCCTTTCAGGTTTTGCAATATTTCAGTTGCAAAAGAGTTTGTGATCAAAGTACCATGAACCTTATGAAGAGCATGGATGTAGCCTTGATCATTGGCCACCTTGATTGGCTCTTGTCTTTATTCTTCATATGTTCTGCAAAAAAAAATCCCAAAATGTAAGTATGAAGGAGATTACCAGTACTTTCCCCAACCTTTCTGAAGCTCTACCACTGGTTACAGTGAGGCCAGGAGACTGGGAAGATCAAGGATCATCAGTAAGTGATGTTAGACCACTGACTGCGTGGTGACTGCATTTCATGATGTACTGTGGGACTCCTGGAGTTTGGAACCCCACTGGCAGGGAAACACATGTTTCCAGTTTTATGTAATTGCCTAGCCAAACTAAATAAGTAAAATATGGAATTCAAATCAAATCTTTTAATAGCAAGTAATTAATTAGCAGCTTGCCTGAACTGTACGAACAATTCCTTAAAAGTTTTGCCACCTAACGGTTTTGAAAGGAAATGTTTGGTTAGCTTTGTGGTCCCAAAGTAACAGGATATTATTAATCTCAAAACAAACTGACACATTAAAATTCCAGTTGAATGGTTAATACAAGAGCATCAAGTCATTCCCTAGTCTGAAGCTAATGCTGAGACTACATCTGCAATGCTAATGAAGGCTGTCTTTCTAAATGATTGGTGGCAAGGGCAGACAACACTTTTTTTCCCCTCTGCAGAACTTTGCAGGAAACATTCCAATGACTTCAAGATAAAAAAGCTGATAATTGTGACCAGAAGCCAGCTTGATACATACAGCTGCGTAAATATGAGCTAATTAACGCACAAAGCAAATTTTCCTGAAGCTTGAGACTTGCGAGACTTCAAACTCTCTGTTCCCTTGCGGGGTAATAAGTAGAATATTGCCTGTGTGCTCTGGGACAGAAAGCATGCTGTCAACAAACCAGTGAGGTCCAGGAGTACTGTTGCAGAAGCACAGCTATGTAGAGCATTTCTCCTGAAAACGGCAGGGGAATTGTTACTCTAGATCGCACTAGTGGTGTGCCAAGGTCTGGAATCTCTGTAAGAGGCTGAGTATTCGTTCTGTAAGAGAAAGTCGTTAGTAAGCAACTACGAATTTATTTACACCATAGGAGAGTATTTCCACTTATTATGAAATAGCTGATGCCTCAAGTTAAGTGTTTATATCTCCTTCTTAATTCTGGTTTATTCTTAATCTTTAGTGTTAAGGATACTGAGAATCTGGATCCAGTTCTAGGCTAAGGACAACTGAATTTGCAGTGTTTCACTCCTGCTCCTAATTCTTAAGTTATTTTCTCTAGTAGCTGGGTGTTTTAAAACAAACTCAATTTATATCTTTTAAAACTTTTAAACTGGAAAAGTAATGTGTTGTCTAGGTATTCTTTGTGATAGATTACTTTGAGTAATGATATTTAATACAGATTTAATGAAAAGAAAAGCTCTATGCAAGTAAAAAAAATGAAGTCAGATAGTAATCACTTTGCATTAAGATAGACAAAATAATGTTTTTAAAGCAATACTTCTATTCGTGTTTTGCAGTTAGGGTTTTAGGAAAGTGCCTTGAAAACATTTTGGGACTGATGTCAAATGATATTGCTTGTGAAAGTTATTTTGAAATGAATGTGAATACGAAAGTTCAAATCACTTGAGCATCTTTCATTCTGACATATAGACAGAGGACTTTCCTAAGCATTTGACTGTCTTTGAGACATCTATTTATGATAGGATTTAACCCACTGAATTTGAATGAAACATTTTAGTTTTCTATAAGAGATAGATCAGATCATGTCTCTTTGAAATAAAGTCTTAACATTCCTCCCTCCTCCGTCCAAAAAAGAAACACATGATATAATTTTGTGATTTTTTTTCCTTTTTCAATTTCTCTATAGTCGATAAAAGAATTTTGAATGAAAATCCCAAAGGAATTCTTCAGCAAAAATTTGACTGTTTGTATTTACACCAAAAGTGATCTCCCAAAAATAGGTAATGTAACAAACAAAAGCTTGAAGTCTTGAAATATAATACATATTTCATATCATACTGGTAAATGCTACTTTCTATTAGTGACTTTGCCATAGGATCAGTGACTTTTCTGTCCTCTATTGAGTTTCTAATGCCATGAGAAAGGTACTAATGTGATAAAAGTCGTATAGTATTAGTGACTTTCTATCATGCTGGTGAAGTGAATTTTTATTGTATTAACAAAAACAGAATTCCAAATTACCATAGCAACTGACAAAAATGATAAAAAAGCACTTATAAAATCAATTGAGAACTCTATATGGTTAGTCAGTTCTGCGTGTGCGAGTCCACTCTTCCTACATTTTTTTCCTGAAGCTCATATTCCTACCTTGTGTTGCAGAAGTAGGATCATTGCCCTCTGATATTGTATTTTTTAGGATTTTTTTATTGTTTATTGGTATTATTATATCTTAAAGGAGTATTAATCATGGATGAGTACATTAATGAAGAACCCCAAAATATGGTAAAAGTCACTGCCGGTTTAAAAAAGAAGACTCCACCATAAAGATACTCCATAAATACTCCATAAAGAGTAGAGTGAATGAGTCAGCCATAAATTTTCATCAACTGTCTTTCTAAACACTTTCTCTGTTTCAGTTTTTTGCATGGATTTAAAGCTTTTAGTTGTGGAAAGCACAGCTGCCAGATATTACATGAGGTTTTGTTTAGTTTGTAAACAGCATATTGGTTATTTGTGTGAGAAAGAAGAAAAAACGTTTACTTTGTAACAGTTTTGAAGGTAATACACCAAATGTCATCTGTGTTCTTTGTAGAGTAATTTAATCAGCATCTATTGATGCATAACATTGCCAGTCGTATCGGGATCACACTATCTAAAAAATGCAGCTGTCGAAGTGAGGAAAGTTTTGTTCAAGATTTGTTCTTGCTCCAGCAACTCATCATAGTGTGTAGTAAGAGTGTAATGGAAATGTTCTGAATTGCCCGCTCCTTCTGCTTTTCTGTACACTGAACTTCATTTGGGTATAGAGAATAACTGGTTGTAGTGGGTATACTTAGAGCTGTATGGAATCATTCCTTCTATTTTTATTATGAAATTTCACCTTTGTTTACCTAGCTTAAGTCAACATAAAGTGAGTGCATGTATGTGCATGGAGCTTTGTGTGAATATAGAAACACATGCAAACATATGGGTAATACATGCTGTCCTAATATACATTCCTCCCAGCTTTGGCTTCTAGCTATTCTTCCTGTTTTGGCTGAGAACCTGTTTCTGTGAATTACCAGCTGGAACCCTTCTGTTGTGAGGAAAGCTCCAAATTCCTGCTTCTACTCCCCTGAAACTGTTTGGAAGTGTAAGGAAAAAAACATCTCCTGGGTCTTCAGAAATGAATTTCTACTTAGAATAGTGAGAACTTTGCAAAATTTGACAAGAAAAAGTCAAGTGGTGTTTTCTGATGCATTCTGGTGCCACCGCATTTTTCTAAAAAGAGGAAAAGTTTGCTCTTTTGAAAAAGCAGTATGCTCATTGGATAACATTTATGAATTGGATTTTGTGAATGAAAGGGGAAAACTCATCATCATAATAAGCTCAGACATCTTAATTCTCTTAGTTGCAAAGGGCTCTCGACAGGTCAGCTCTGGTGCTCTCTGCTGGGACACTCGCAGCAGCCCCTTCCAAGGGCACGCTGTTCCTGCTTCCAGAAGTCATTACTTTGATCTCCAGCACTTCATTCATTCCTAGGCTGAAGATTTCCCCCAAGTGCTCTTTTTTTGGGTTTATTAACCCTCTGTCTCTCACATGCATTTTTGCACTTTCACATTCTTTGCTCCTCCAGGCTCCTCTATTAACCTCCTTCTTTGCCTTCTTGAACTTACAGTCCTTTAGGCATCTTGCCAGACACTTTGAGGCGCTCTCAGAGCTCTTGCTAGCCAAAAAGTGTTTCTAGATTGCTTCATGTTCCCCATGCATGTTGACACGCTCTGTCTCGTAAGCTAGTTGCATGGTGGGTTTTGGATTTCGGCGTGAGTGAGCTTGGCCTACAGTTTCTTTAAGCTGTGTTACTTTACCCTGGCACCTTATACACCAAGTGGTTCCACAAGCATTTAGAAAGGTATTGCTGCAATGCATGAAATGCATGTTAAATTCTAAAGTGCTATTTTTGAGTGTTTTCAGACAGCATGAATCTCATCATATATACAGCAGGCATTATACTGTAAGTCATATTTACTAAGATGAAAAACAAGTATGCCAATGTTATTGTCTGATGTTGTCAGTATTTATCTTGAATCTTAAATTGCTAATCTCTACAGAATTACTTAGATAGCAGGGTTTTTTTTCGTAAATCGTCAAGAGTCTATAATCTTTATTACCACTACATATTTATTTGCCTTTCTCAGAAGTCTGTTTGGAGAGTAATGCCATCGAAAGCAATGGCTCCGTAGATTACAGAGATATTCAGAGGTATAAAATAGAAACAAAAGTCAATAAAATTCAGAATACATTCACAATCCCCACCTTCTAGATTTTTCACTTTATTATTACAACACTGCATTTATATTTAAGAACCAAAAGTGGGTTTTAATGGGTTCAGAAATCTTCATATTTTCTGAGCCCAGCAACTTGAAGACAGGCATTACTTAGATCTTTAGTGTGCTGCCTACTTGGTGATAGCAAAGTGTTGGTTTGTTGTTTCAATGCCTGTGAATGGTAAGAGAAATGGTTTAGACAGAAGATATGGGATTTAGGAGTGAATTATGAAGGTAGTCTTTATTGTGTACAAGATACAGTGTATTTTCTCACTGTGCCTCCGTAGTGACAGTGCCATGAATTTGTAAGCAAATCCATGATATAAACTCTTTAAAGAAGCTGATTAAGAGATAGAGACATTCATGCAGCAATTTACTTCTTGATCTGCAAAAATCTGTTACTACTTCTAACAGAATGGAAAATGCAGAAGAAAGGCGTCTGAACAAAGGGAAGGTGGTGAACAAAGCATAACATACTTCTTTTCTGAATTTCTGAGAGCAGTTGCTCAGCAACAGAACACAATTTGATCTGTTTGTGATACCTTCTCTTGTAATGTCTATATGCCTTATAATGTCTTATTTCTTACAGTTTTTGTAAAAATAGATATTAAACCCTGTCATAAATCCATAGAGGAGACAGATCTCTGAAGGAAAAGAAGAGAGAGCTGCAATTGCTGTGTCAGCCTGGAGACAAATATATTGCTGTCTCATGGGAAGGCAGCGAGTTGTACAGGTAAAACCTTCCATGGCTTGGACCAGGTGAAGCATTTCACAAGCATGAATTTTTTAATCACAAAGAAAATCATTAGTACTTTTCCATTACTGATATCTCCTGCTTATGTCACATACATATGCTGATACTGGCCAGGAACAACTTCCAGCACTGGCTTTCTTGTTTTTTATACTTTTCATTGTTTTTTTACAGGGGCCCAAAAGTTAAAGAGTCAGTACTGTTTGTTTTCTTTTGCCCCCAAAACATGCCCTCTCCTTTTTCCTGAGTCTGGGAGTAGGATATGCTATATTTCTGATATTTTTAAACTTACAGCTAACATTTACTTTCTGGAACGGGTATCTTGTTTTGTTGTGAAAAAAAAAATACATATATATATATTTTCAGATGTATCATAACAAAAGTCCTTTGACTTCCCAAATGTTCCCATATACTTCCTGAGGTATTTTTCCTAAAGTAAAGGAAAGAGTCTGACTTGATCCAGTAATGGGTTATCAGGTTTAATTTGTGGCAATGCATCCATCTGTTTGGTGATATGCTAGGTATTTCTAGTCATCAGACAAGTCAGAAAAGCGATGAGCCATTTTTCTTTCTTTGGAGGTTGGCTGCCTCACTGGGGAACAGGGTTTGGGTATGGGCAGTACAGAAGGTCATTTGCCCTGAAGGTCTTCATGAGAAGGATAACAAGAGGCAAAAGCAGCAAGCTATATGTGTGTTCCTCTGCAAAGACAGTGATGGAGATGCCCAAAGGAGGGCACAGCTCTCAAGATCTCCCACTCCAACTGCTGCAGGCTAAGACATGAATAAGATTGTCATTCAAGGAGAGGGAAACAGTGCATTCACAGCAAGTGGCTCTGGAGAGCTCCAAAAATGACACCCTGCCTTAGTGTTACAGGACCACCCCCCTGCTTTCTATAGGAAGTGGATTTCCTGTATGCTCAAAAGAAATTTTAAAGTTCAGCTCCTGACCCTAGAAAACGTGCAAGACTCCAAAATCTGCAGACAATATTCTGTGTCTTTCTGAACACTGAAGGAGTTAATACCACGCTCTATCAAGTCCCTTTCTGAAAAAAAAGAAGAAAAAAATGAATTTTTGAAAAACAAATCCAAGTATGAAAATAAAATCCAATACTTATTACATTTATTATAGCTTCAAGGCTGTACAGCAGTTTAAGACATTTAAGATGGGTTTGCAAAACTTGCAATAGCTCCTGAAATATATCTCTTTCACCTTAAAACATGCCATTTCATTATATAAATTGACACTTGGAGGATGTGAATGCAAATGTGTTTACAAGAAGAAAGTACTTGAAGGCCACTGACAGGGCTACAGTCTGTGTCTGCTGTGTGTAAGCTAGGAGTGATAAAGCTGCTGCAAATCATATTGATGATTTGTGACTGTGCAACCAAAACTGTCATGTGAGCTCGTGTAATGATAGAGAGGCCTAAGCAGAGTAACTATCATAATCAAATTGCTCTAAAAAGAGAGGCTGAGGAATCTATATCCCCTTCATGTTGCCTTCCTAAAGGTACCACTATCCCAAGCAAAATAAAATGCAAACAGTGACGAAATGTAGAAGGCAGCATTTTTTAAAGGATGATTTATACTCTAATTCATCATTCCCAAGGAAATGCAATTTACCAGTTAAGTTAGGGACCAGTTGGGAATGTGAAGGTACCCTCTGTTACTAGGCTTTAAAAGCTACATGCTTCAAGTGTCTGAATTTGAGCTTAAAGAGTTTAGACCTACACTGGACACAACCATTTCTAAACATATGACTGCCCTGTTTTGGCAGTTAATTGGGCTGTTTCTGCTCAACCTTCTGATATTTTCTCCACTGATCCTGCCCTACCAGGTCTACTGATGAAGACAGTGCTAAGTTAATGGACTGACTTCTCTCCCAGATGATTTTAAACATTGCACACAGTAGCTAAACACTAGCTTTGTTAACTTTTCAAGGTAGCTCTAATAATGGAATAAGCCATGAATGAATTACAATCTTAATTTAATAACCAAAGCTGTAGCCAAACTGTGTACATGAATCAGGCTCTCAGAGCTACTGAGGTGGACTGAAAAGGTGACCCACAGCCCCCTTGGAGGCCCTTGCACCTGTGCCAGCTGCAGCCTCTCAGATTGCCTGATACGATGCAGAGTAACCTGCAGGATGATACAAAATCATTTCAGGTGCCAGTGTATTTAACCTGTCATTACCTTGGGCTACAGGCGAGCCTAAATAGTACCCTGTGTGACCAAATTTCCATTCTGCACAGATAAACCTTCCGGTTTGGTTACACAGATTAGGTAGTACATACAAGTAATTTTCGCAGAATTGTGTCCATCAGGGCATACTCTACCCTTGGGTAATTTCCTTTTAATAAGATTTTTAAGAATAGCCTGCTTCATGCATAGCATAACGCAGCAGTACCTGCTGACATGTTTTAAACTCTACAAGCTGACCTTTTTTTTTTTTAGCAATAGCATAATAGACCTGCTATTTATTAGAGAAAACTTAAGTTTCCATATAAATAAATTTTATTAACTAACAAACATATTGGAGGGTTAGTTGGATGCTTTCATAGAAAAGTCATAATTGAAAACACTTTTATAGGAGATAGAAAATATCTCACTAAAAAATACGAGGCTTTGTCTTTGAAGTCCTGTGGAGACCCTTAACCTCAGTTAAACCCTGGGGTCAGTATTCTAAAACATCATTCCCATTTTCATATAAAGGTGAATATGCGGTTTGTACCTGTGGAAGATGCAGCTTCTCTGGGAATCTGATCCATAAAAGAAAAGATGGCAGAAGCAATTCCTCACAAGTGCCACAGGACTCTTGCTAAGACAACATTGTAATGTTCTAGCTGATGTATTTTTTTTGTTTTCTTTTCTTTTACTAATAGGTGAATCTTTTCTGAGAAAAATAATCTTTCTGAAACCTGAACCTTCACTAGATGGGTTCTTCTGATAATATTTCATCTGCAGTGAAGATTCTGCATGAAGACAGTAAGTTGAGAATGTGACACAATTTGAAAGAAAAAAAAAAATCTGCTTCTCAGGGCTATATTGAGTTTGTGGAACTAATGCAAGAAACAGGAAGAATCAGTTTAGCAAGCAGAGGTTCCTGAGTATACACAGGCAATGAAATTGCATGCTGACTTTAAAGTGCTGTATTTGACCGTAGACATGGCATTAGTCTGTGCTCTTTTCAGAATACAGCTGCAATTTAATAACCTAAAGTTAATAATATACTTAAAGGAAAACTTCGTTGCCGAGTTATTATTAAGAGTAAATAAAAATCATCTTGTCTGTGAGAACTGTGGCTTTTCAAGAGAGTTGAAGATAAGTTTTTTAATTTGTCATCTTGGTTTTTCCCAGGAAACTTAGGAATTCAACCATGCTATTGCTGTTGAACACCTGAGACATAGTTATTTGTTCAAGATGGATACCTACTAACTATTGTCTGCAAATAGCAAAGAGAAAATGAAAGATGCTCTCTTTAGATTGTATTATACTTAAGCAAACCGATTTCTTTGCACTGAAGCATGGCCTACCCAAACATTAGTAGTCTTCTCCCAGCCTTCTGACAATGACACAGAGTTCAGCAAGGAAGTCGAGTTTAATTGGATTTTGATTTTCATTTATGTTAAAAACATTTAAATCCCCTTGCTGCCAAATCAATGTGTCAATTGTTGATTTCACTTTCCTTGCAAAAATCTCAAACTAAAATTCCATGTGTAATAGACAACATGTTAAGTAAACAGTGTTAACCACTTCACAGATCCATTATGTTAATATATTGCTCATCCTGCTTTATCAGACAGAATGAAGTGAACTGAGAAGTTTTTCATATATTAACTGTAAATTACACTTAGCTCAGCTAATAAAATTTTATTATCACAGAACTGTTTTCCACTTCACATGCATTTCAGAGATGGAAATGTAAATTATTGTATGCTACCTCTGTCTTGTTATAGATGTCTGAGCAAATGGAATTTACATGATTGAAAAATATGAAAGAAGTACTCTGTGGGGACACCCACAGATATCACTTTTGCCACCATAATCACAGAATTTCAAAAGTATAAAAAGATAGAGAAAAACAGCTCTTATTCAGCGTAGGGGGCTGTACAATTCTATATCTATTTGTGAAGCTTTCTCAGAAATAGAGAGTTTGTTTCCCTGTTGGTTAGGGAAGTTATCCAATAAGCTGTAGCTTTTCTTTTCTTTTCTTTTCTTTTCTTTTCTTTTCTTTTCTTTTCTTTTCTTTTCTTTTCTTTTCTTTTCTTTTCTTTTCTTTTCTTTTCTTTGTCATTTCATTTCATTTCATTTCATTTCATTTCATTTCATTTCATTTCATTTCATTTCATCTCATAATATTATTAATTTCTTTAAAGTCCTACTAGCAATATTTGAAGAGCAGCTAAAAGACAAGATGATACTTCTATTCTAGGCAATGATTAATGTTTTGAAATACTTTTGCCTCTGCTTTTCCTTATTTGAACTCCATGCCTAATGCAAGTAAGGAAATATAAGCCTGTATCAGTGTGAGTTTTGTTTTTAAAAATGGAGATTGTTTTGCAGAACACACTTCAGAAGTAGTGCTACACACTTTACTTGTGTAGTAACTGTGCTGTAATTATGGTAGTGAGTGTAACTAAGGCCTCTTGACAAATGGAAGCCATTAAGGCTAATGACAAGGAATGGAAAATATACTTTAAAAACAATAAAAAAAATCAGATCCAACATAATGAACAAATCTTTCCTAATTATAAAGATCTTTTTTTGTGCTATTCATGGCTGCAGGTTATCTACTGTACCTTGGCTCCTGTCTCTGTCAGTGCTGTTTTTTCTTGTTCTGTATTTTAGAGTACCTTTTTCCAACACAAAGTGATTGGAGCAATTCTTCCAGGGATGCAATTGTAATGAGGATACTGTACAACCTCAATCTATTTCTTCCATGTAACCTAGCTGGCTTTTCTAATAACATCAGGCTGCAGCCAATTGGCAACAATTCTTGTAAACATCCTGTAATGATAAAGCAAAACACCCAGGCTTTGCAACTTTGAATGTCACAGTTTCCAGGATTTAGGCATCTCAGCCCAGGTTTGATTCAATCCCAATTCCCGGGGCAGGCTCATAGGCTTTGCAGAGCACTTCACGAATTAGAAACCTTAAAATAACACCAGAAAGAACCAATTCACTGAGTGAAGATATCGGACATTTGTTCAGGATAAAGCTGCAAGGATGTCTTGAACTCTTTCCTAGCATTGGGTCAAAATTTTCAAGGCTAGAATGCGCCTGAACGCAGAACACCTCATGTTTTCTTTCAAAAGTGGATGTGAAGTTAGTGGTGACTCCTTCTCATAAAACAAATTAAATGAAAAGTTAGACCAAGATTTGGGGACACCAAGCTCTAAATATTCATCTTGTAGAAGAAAGTATCACGTGCTTTGAATTTGATGTATTTATCCACCTGTAAATGAAAAAGCTAACAGAATCCTGACTCAGTGAGCTGATGATCAAAACAATCATCCAGCACAGAGCAGACCTGAATTTGGTTCTTGTTTATGCATTTTATTGAATAGAATATGTTTGTGAATTTTATTGATAGAAAAAATTATACAATTCACCGAAATGTTATAGTGGAAAGTTATCTTGCAATACCAAGCTGTTGGAAAAGCTCACAATCTCAGGGGAAAATAGTATCTGTGGGAGAGACAGGTTTGAACCCTCAAGGCTGAGCTTCTCAAGTCTTTCAGGCAAAAAATGTTCAGGAAATGTAAATAAAAGTAAATGATCTCGGTTCTGAGGCCCCCAAAGTTTGTTGCCTCCCAAATGTGTTTTCTAGATCGTAGTTTTGGATTAACAAGTGCCAGGCAAATGTCAGTTCAATTGCATTAGCCTTTTTTTTAGGTCTTGCAACTGAAGATTCTAACAATGTCATAATGCACAGTGTAACAAGCAATCATTTCTATATCAATGGAAATTATCTCTTAGAAAATACTATGGGGATCATTCCTGGCATATTTATTCCTGCTATCAAAGAAGGGCAAGCACTAGATGATCCTTGTGGTTGCTTTCAAATGTTTTTCGTATATGAAGTTATTCAAAGATTTCTTTATTATATAATTTTCATTTTGCAGATGACATATGGACAGTTTAAGGCAAGTGTTTGAAGGTTGTATTTGTTGGTTAATTCACCACCTGGCATTCTTTTGGTTCTTGTTTGGCCAAGGGAACCAATCTGCTCAGGATGAAAAGAAAATTGAAAAATGTTGTATTTATAATGAAATGTAAAAAATGAAATTTCCCTTCCTGATATACTCATAAATGAGTTTCTCCAAGGAATGTGGGGCTTTACCAGCTTCAAGTTTATTAATGAGGAGTAAGTACCAGAATGCGGAGTAGGTTGTCATATTTTCAAGGCTAAGTGTTTACTGTATTACATTTCAAATACCTTAAAAAATACAAAAGTGAGGTGATGTAAGAGTAAGCGGTTCATCTGATTAATATCTACTTATTGCATCATTTTGTTTGTAAAAATTAACTTGCAACATATACCATATGCAGCATGATAATGGACTAAAAGCTTTCAGTTTTCAACGATGATGTGTGGGGAAAAACTTGAAAACTTGTTTTGACTACATCTTCTGGCCCAGCATATAAATAGAAAACAAAATCTGCTCTATAGTTTTTATATTATGATTATAAATAAAAAATGACTGAGACTTTTCTAAGGTGCCTCAAAAAGTTAAGCATGGCATTACTGCTTAATATAAAACATATGACTATCCTGCAAATTTACAATCTCCCGAAAAAAGAATCACATTGTAAAAAATCTATTAGTTCCTAACAGATTTAATTGTCTCAGGGAATCGTTGTTTTTCTTTCCTGCTCTGAGGGAGCAAGGGAAAGAAGCAAGTTGAATTCTGTGCATGTTGAAATCAGACACTGTGTTTCGCATTTAGAAGTAATGTACAGATTCACACTGAGTACTTGGCTGCTGTGGCATTATAACAATGGAATTAGTGATAACATTCAAATACTTGTTCCTAACTCCACATTTCTTTTTCTTTTGCTTCCTTTTCTGACTTGCACTTCTTGATAAACAGGAAAGTGCTGTGGTATGTCCTATGTTTCTTAATTCAAATTCTGTAGTATATTTCTCTGAATTAACTGACTTCTTATTTAAGTTATGCTTTAGGAATAAATACAAAGTATGTTTTTCTGTAAATGGAATGGTAGAATATTCTCTAGACTATGTAGGAAAAGAGTATATCTGTTGTCTTAAGAAGAAAAATACAATAGTGAGAGTTTTATTAAAGGAAATTGAAGCATTTATTATGTTGGATTAGCTCTTCGTGAGAAGCAGTGCCCAGTGACAGGATGAGAAGCTGTGGGCACAAACAAATAACACAAATTCTACTAGAACATAAGAAAAATATTTCTTTACCACGAGAGTGACTGAGCACTGGCACAGGTTGCCTAGGGATTGTGCAGTCTCCATCCTCAGAGGTAATAGAGTTATCTGAGTCTACAAGGAATGAAATATTCATTAAAATGCAAAAGAAAAACCCAAACTTTTAAAATCAAATGCATTGGAAAGCTTAATTAAATATAGTAGTGAAAGTAAAGTGTCTGTCTAAAAATAAATGTAGAGTGACCTTTTTGACTCAGGTGCTGTGAAAAATCTATATGACCCTTAAGGTTTTTTAACTGTACTCACACAGAAAGTTATGCATCATTGCAGTGCTTCATAAATGCTTGAAGGTTATGGTACAGATTTTATCATTTTGTTAACTTTCTGACAAAATTCAGCTGGGAATTTTAAAAGTATTTTACTTTTGTAATTACCTTTTCTCTCTTAACATCTAATGCTCTTTTCCAGACAACCCTCTGCGCTGTACCATCCTGCCACCTCTAGAATCTGCCCAAATTCACTTTTGGTTGTAGGAAAAATTCATACAAAATCGATAAATGAAAATATTTCTATTATGAACTACATTCAGATCCTAGAACTGCTGAAGATACATGTTTTCATCACTCCCTTTGCTCAGCTACTGTTGGTCTTGAAAGAGGTGGTGATTTTCCCTCTGCATTCATCTGCAAATGTGTTGTCTACCTGGGTTTATGTTGGCAGGATTTGGAGCAAGACAAGAGCTATCCCTTCGGAAACATATGAAGGTCCTTCCAGCCAGTGCTGAGATATGGGCATAACATATGTCTTTACACAGTTACTACTGTTTGGGATTTTTCTATTAAAAACATTAATAGCTTGTTACTGAAGAGAACAAGGAGAAATAAGATACAGTTCGAATGTCTGCATGTCAGGTTGTTGGAAAGAATAGTGTTTGACAAAAAAAGTATGGAAAATGTAGGCAGTGTGCAAATGTGGCACGTCCTTTCCCTTCAACTTTCTGCTATCAGAAAATGTGACTATTCTTGTACTGAAACATGTAGACTTTTAAAAGAAAGAAGTTAAGATAAATCTTTTTTTTTCCCTGTTTGAAGTGGGAAACAACATAATGCAAAAGCCCCACTCTGTAGCAGGTTTTCTGATATCACTATATGTATGAGAAAAAACAGATTTTACTTATGTGATATCTTTACCTAAACATGTTGACAAAGATATATAGGCTTTGAGAAACAAACAGCTTTGAGAAAATCTGCTGCCATATCAGCATTAGGTTGTTGTCAAAAGATGTTTGAAGGCTGATTCAGAGCATAAATGAGAGTTAAGGGGGCCTTTCAAAGTAAGGAATGAACTTTCCACATGTTGGCATGGTTCAGAGTCCATTAATAGACATGAACCACAAAACAAAAAGATGCTCACTTCCCCCCCTCACTGGAGATCTGAAAGCCTACTTATGTGGTCAGTGGGCAAAGTGTTAGCACTCACCCTGCAGGAAAGACTTCAGAGACCCTTTAATGCCATGGCTGCTCTTTCTCAACATAACTCTCTCCTTTGTCAAGGACCCAAGGGGCCTGTGGTGGGCACAAGGGGAATGCCAATAACACACAGGCCTCACTGTTGGCTCGCTAACCAAGTCTACATTTGTTTTTTTAAGTTTCTGACGTTGTAAGGTTAAACTCCCACCATATGAGCCTTGGTAAAATCACCTGTCATTAGCAAAGTGAACTCAACATAGATACTGAATGCTTTGAGAGCAGACTGGTAACATATTTGCTCCACATTTGCTCCACATGTATCCACTTCACACTGCTTTAAATGGCATAAATATGAGGTCAAAAATAAAAAACGATTAGACTTTATGCTTTTGCATTGAGCTGTGCTCACATAGAGGTCTATAGGGTGGGATGAATACTTGTTCTGGGCGAGTTAGAAGGCTGCCAAAGCCTTAAGCCTACACACCACAGGAGCCTTTCCAAATGCTTTTTGATCCTAGACATGAATAGGGTTGCACTGGAGCTGAACAAGGGACGCCCCCTCGAGCAGATCCTTTGACCATAATCACAAAAATCAATTGTGCAGCCTGAATAAAATATAAATTGGGCATCATTGGCACAAAAAACACTCAACAATTCATTTCAGAAAATGTTTAACTCAACAGCTACTCTAAACTCTGGCTAAGAGGCAACTAGAGGCAACATGAACAGATGCAATAATTAGGAAAAAAAAGGCAACTTCAAGAGCTACAACAATTAGAAAAAAAAGTCTTTTTTTAGGGCAGCTTAAGCTTCTAACTTCTGAGAGCTTCTGTAAGACACGATTGATGAATTACAGCTTTCTTTGAGTCTGATGAATGTGGACATTGAAAGCATAGGGGTTTCCCTGTTTTATTATTTGCATGAATATGTTTCTATATGTGGGAATTCTACTTTTGTGATGCTCCACAACCGTTTAAGCGTTTGAATGTTCTAAGTGAGTGGAGGTTCTTCTTTGTTGCACATTTTAGAGAGAGTTTGTTAGTTGCATTACAAATAATCACTTACTGATATATAGATTTTAGTGCTTGTGTTCAAAGCTTTTATTCCATTTTGATTTTCACCAAGTCCTTTTTAAGACAAGTGATGTACATTTTACATCAACATAATCTTGTGTACCACTAGGAACCAAAATGATCCATGAAAAAATACATTATTTCTTTCTCTGATTTTTTGTTTGGTTTTGTTTTGTTTAAGGTAAATTTTCAATCAGTTATAATCAAAAACAAGATTTTTATGCATGTATCCATAAGGTCATTATCACTTTATAATAAACTGTTTGCCTAAAACAGTTTAATCAATTGTCCAGAAAATGCAACTCTCTTAGCAGGAGATAGTATGCAAAAACACATGAAAAAAATCTGTTTGTATGTATTTTAAGTGGAGATACTTTTTGATGCCTTTGCATACTCTGACATTGGAACCCATTTCACAGTTACAGAAAGAAATGTCATAGTCCCTGACTTAGGACTTGAACTTACAGAACTAGCTGTATGTATTTTTTACTTCTAATAATCGAGTAGCACCACCATTGTAATACCTTTGCAACACATGAGATACTTTGGTGCAATAGCTTCCTGATAGCTAATTAATCCGTGTTTTACAAGATAGAATGTGTAGTTCCTAAGAGGATAACACAGACACAAATTTATAATTTATTTGCACCCACTTTGACCTCTTGTTTATACCTTGTCTGCTTCAGGATTTCTCACCTTAATGTTCGGTGTCATGAGAGAGATGTTAATAATGTTAACAGACCTCAGCTACACGTTTCTTCAATGTGCAACAGCTGTTGTGGAGTCTGCAGTGCGTGGTATACTACTAATGAAGAACAATTCCGCATCCCTTTGGTCTTTCTTCCTAGAGGCAAGCATCATCACCCGGAGAAGTGAGTAAAATGCTTGTCTGATCTAAGTGCTATGCATGTGGCTCCAGCAATATGTCAGTTAGAACATGATCACAAGGTAAAAGTTATAGCCAGGGGCTGGCAAGACACCTGGATCTGATGTTTTATAACATGAAAGTCTGGAGAAGAGGACAATCTCTCTTCTCTCTTCTTCACAACGTTTTATTTTTTTCTATTGGACTTGGTACTTACTCTGTGTCAGCAGCACCCCTTGGGAAGCTTCCTTTGCAATCACATTAGAAAAACAAGCAAACAAAATGCCTCATCAGTCTCACTTTCGGGTTGTCTCCTGATTTATCAAGAGGCGTTATTCTTTACAGAGGGCTGTGCCGCTGCAAGATAGTCCTTTTCCTGGAAAGCGCAGAAGTGCACCTCACCCAAACGTTTTCCAACAGAGTATCAAGGCGATAGCGGTGATGAGAGGGGAAAGAAACAACCCTGCAATTCCCACCGTCTCCTTCTGCTGGGAAGTGCCCTAATGCTGCTGTGATGAAGCCACCTGTGAGTGCACGGTAGGACGCAGGGTACATGCGCATGTGTGATGCAGGGTCTGGTCTTCCTGAGCATGTGATGGAGAGTCCTAAGCCCAGCTGGAAGGTGAGTGATATGCTCTGCGAGACCTTTCAGTGGTGAACATGCATCTTTTCTGGAAAAACTTACTAAACCACTTACTAAGTTTCAGACAGCTGTGATATACATAGGCACATGAAATAGGAAATGAAGGTGTATAAAAATTATACCAATGCAGTGGAAAAAGCCTAGAAATGAACCCTTTCTGGTTTGGGGTCAGTTTTTATTTCTTGATAAGCTGAAAAATAATACTATGTTTTTCTAGAATGGTAAAATTCCTCTAAGCATGTTTGTTGACATGTCATCAGAAAATCAAGTTCTATAAATCTTCAGATTCATGTTTTTTTAAAGTTCATTATTTTCTGGTAGGTTGGACAACCATTTTAGATTTTTTTTTTTTTAATTCAAATAACCAATAGTAAAAGGCTGTGTTGTTATTTTTGCTTTGATGTTTCCTTAAGGTCATGTCCAAAAAAAGGAACTGTTTCCTGGCTCCTATGAGTAAACCAATGCTTTGGACACATGTTGACACCTTGCACAGACAGCACACCTTGCTTTCCACGGAGAAGAAAATGAGGAAGTAGGATGTGAGCCATGCTGGTGATGTATACCTGCTGATGGCTCCAAGGTAGCATCTGATAACATTTAGGACCAGGACCAGCACTAGTAATTGGAAGTGCTCGGTGCCAGGCACAATGGCCTGGTGGGTAGCTGGGATAACAACCAGCACCCCTCAGAGAGTAAAACCCTCACCTCACGCTTCCCCAGCTGAACTATATTACACTGGGGGCAGGAATTAAATACAGCTCATGTCAGAGAACTTGCACTGACGATTCTTTTTCTGTAGCTGTATCCTGTAGGTAGCAGAGTAAGGGTTAGCATAGAATGAATATTCCTGTTTAACAAGATAAATGCAGTCATTTTAATGAACTCTTCTACAGAGACAAACTAAGATATGAGAGAACTCCTGTTTGTTCATTATGTTAATTAAAAAGGAGCACCTCTGGCCCTGTGAAAACAAAACTGATTAAAGCAAATGCAGTAAGTCAACTTGGAGTTGTGAAGTACAAATCACGCAGAGCGCGCAGTGGACATGAAGTCAAAGCTGAACAGTCTTTTTAGCAAATGGTGAATTTGGCTTTGGGTTTCGCTATGACTTTTTCTGACTCTTACGTATTAAACACATATGGGGTATGGAAATTCAAGAACTGGGAATTCATTGAACAAGCAGAAAATATGGCTATGTTTAATTAAAACTAAGCAAAGTAGAAAAACTTGCTGCACCAAAAAAAAAAAAAAAAAAGCCTATTTTAACTGGTTCATTTTGTTAGCAGGTATTTATTCTAGAGAATAAAGTTCAAGTATCATGAATATTACTCCATTTTGGATAGAAGCAGACAAAAATGTTAAGTTTCCCTCAAGCTTTTAGGAAGTGTTGTCTTCTGAGCTCAATTCCCTCTTTTAGGGAATTTCTTTTTCCTTTATTTATCCTTTATGTTACTTTTGAAGATGCAGGCTTACTTACGAAAGAAACTGAAAATTCGTCTTAGGAAAGAAAAAACGCATTATAACAGATTTTAGTGGCCTTCAGATAAGGCAATTCAAATAGAATTAGAAGTGATGTATAGTGAACATCAAAGTTATTAGATCAAGTCATGTATGTTTGGAACTGCTTCACTTGTCTCCGAGTTTTAAATTCTACACTGATATGTGCTTTTAAAATCCTGACTTTTTATGTGATCAAGCATCATGTACCTGCACTAAAATATAGACACATGTGTGTATGTGTGTATTAGTGCAGTTAAGATGCATTAAAAAACATTTTTTCATTTTATGACTTATGATAAAAGCATGGAAGGACATGATGTACCATCAGAGTGACAGACCTGACTTACCTGGGGTCAGAGTACCAGGCCATGCATTAAACAACTGAATTATGGCTGTAATTGTAGGGTCAATATTAACTGTCTCGTGTGTCTCAAGGGACTGGTTATGACCAAGCAGGGCTATAATAAGTCTGTTTACATCCTGCTTTAGTTTTGGGCTAGATCTTAGCACAAGAAAAGTGTTACTCTTTATATCCTCATTTGGCAATAGAGCCACACAGATTTTGTTAGCTTGACCGGGAGTGTTTGATTCTAGTGACCATGAAGTTTTTTTATTTATTTTTTTATTCTTCTACAATGTCTTGCAGGGATGGAGTAAGTTCATTTCTTCCTTTCTGAAATCTTAAGGCTGTCAATTAAGTTCCCAGGAGCTTTTCCCATGCAATACTTTCCTGGTTAAGTCATTTCATTTCTGTGTGCTATTGCTTCTGCTCAGGATTCCCTGAATATATAGGTGCATTACAGGTTATAAAGATTACATACTATATTTGACCATGTCATGGACTTAGCCCAAATGGAGGGGAAGCAGACACCTAGTCCCTCCATGAGGCCATCCTTCTCTGTGTCTAGCCATAGGCACATTAAAAGACGCTGCTTTTAATAGCGCTACCTGTATACCTCCAATACACATACCTCCACTTTTAGATTCTCAGACGTACTCCACAGTCCATTATCACACTTTTCCATTAGTTGTTCTCTAACTTTGAGGTTTTATAGGCAGTTTTATCTTTGTTCAGGAGACGAAAACAGTACAATTTCATATAGGCAATGACTCAGTATCTAATTACCCTGCCTTTGCTGGATGATCACATCTGCAACTGCAGTGCAGGAAAATGATTAAAAAGAAAGCCTCGGAGTTTGATTCAGCATGTAGCAAACCCCAAGAAAGAAAAGCAGATAAGGGGTTGCTATAATAAACTGCTCAGTTAACAGAGAATTAAATCACATTTCTTATGGCCTTAGTCTTTGTACAATAGATAATCTGTATGATATTGACTTTTATATTTCCTTAAAATCACTTTAGTACATTGATGATGATTAACACATGGAATAGCAAAAAAGGTCCCTGCAGTTTCCTTTTTTTAAAAAAAAAGCAGGTTAGAAAGAGCTGTTTAAAGGATGATTAAACGTAATGATTTTGATGGTTTCTGGTGAAATCATCTCTATATTTTGGTTGCTCCAGCAAGCCTGATTTGACTTGCAGGCATTCACCAGTTAGAAGAATTTATAGGTGATTTCTCCCAATACACAGTACTGTAACAAGGTCGAAACGTTCAAGAGACTTTCTGACATTGTCTAAAAACACAGAGACCCAATATGTTTAGCTCTGCTGGAGAGTGAAGGTTGATTAGATATGTGCATAATCCCAGAAACAGTTTGAGAACAATGTTTTTTTGATTCTTTGACCTTCCTGATGTAAACGACATTTGGAAAGAGCAACAAGTTGATGAAGATGGAAAATACCCCCCCAAGTTGTTTCAAGATAAAGATGTGTCATGCATTTTATCAGGGCTTCCTGCATAAGAAAGATGATGGAAATGCTATACAGGACTATGAGACAGAGGTGGAGTTTATTGTTTTGATTTGTTTTCCAAAACATTAAAAATTATAAATCCATTTAAAATACAATACTTCAAATGAAATCTTAAATTAAGGTCCAGAGAGCAGTCCAGAATTTTCTTTTGAAGTATATGTGTTTTAAGTTATCAAGTATTAATCCTCTTCCAATTTTTTTTTTTTTTTTTTGGGTGCATTTAATTCCATTTTGGAAAGCAGGATAGAAGACAAAGAAAAGCATTACACACATGAAAAAAGTGAGAGGAGTGAAGGGATTAATGCATAAATTTCTATAAATATTTCCAGGATAATCACTGACTGCCTTGTCCCAAGGGATCTGCATGGAGGGATGTACTTTATTTGGAAGTAGAGAGAGGTATAACACTCTTAATTTCTCAAACTGTTGAAACAAAGACCATTATTCTTTCTGAGGGAAGATGTGTTTCTCTTTAGTCAATAAGATGTAATACATTTCTTTGCAACTACCAGTTCACTTCTCAGTAATGGACATATTTTAGTGCCTTATTTTTTCTTTAGGTCTTTTTCTTGGTACCATAATAAACAGAGAATGGTGTAAGGTTTTTTGTGTAGAAAAAAATCTTACTAGGTGCTCATGAAATATGAAGGTCAGTAACATAACTCTGAATAGAACAATTTATACATCCATACTCTGTAAAAAAAAGTCTGCTGCATTCCAAAATGTCAGTGTACCTCATTTTAATTTCAAATATTGAAATATTTAATTTATATTTTTCTAAATAAAAAGTTTCCTTTCTGGAAACGCTGATATGTTTCCACTTGACATTTAAAAACAAAACTTTTAATTTTGTACTTCAGTGTTACATTTCATTACGTATAAAACTGATGTAAATTAAAGGAAACAGTGTTAAATATGCAGAATGATGTCCGGGTCAAAAGAAACAGATTGGAATAATTTGAGAATATATGTTTTTATTTTTAATTTCAGCTCATACATGGAAAAGATTCAGTTTCAGTTCATGCTGAAGCTGTTTCTGCTCTCTTCCTCATTTATGAAAAGGAAAATCCTTGTCTGCTTTGGAAACTGAATTGTGCACAAATTCATGCAGTTGTAGAAACAGAACAAAGGCAATGTCTCTGCCTATACAAAAAGTAAAAAGGAAAGAGAGGAATATAAACAAATAATGCTGCTATTGAATAACTTTTTTTAAGTGATGCACTTTTAAAGTTTCTCACTTGTGTTTGTGAATGCGCAGAGAGAGAGTCTGTAAGAATATGAATTATGATTAAATTGTTGCCATCAACAGGGTTAGCAAAACTTTATAAGATAATATCCTATGGGGACCAAGCAACATCTAAAATAGAAGATGAAGGGAAGTTGACCCATTATTATCTCCTTTGGTAACCTGCAGTAACCAGAAGTTTCAGTTATCCTTAGATGAAGAAAGAATACAGTACTGCTCTTTTCTTTATAGCTGTTTAGCAGGACTGGAGATGAGAGTACAATGCAGAAATAGCTGCAGCTGGAGCCCTGATCAAGAAAGTGCTTTGGCATGAAAATGTGCAGGTTGCAAGGTGACACTGGTCACAGACGAATGCTTTTCCTGCAGCTCGATTTTACAGATACACCAGGGCAGATTACAATTGCGAAGTGCATGTTACAAAGCTAACTCATTCAGAAAAAAAAAAAAAAAAAAAAAAAAAAAAAAAAAAAGACAAAGGGCTGAGATTAGATTTTGGGCATGAAGCCTTGGCCTGGACCAGCGAGTTATTGGTGACACAGCTATGAAAAGCAGCACAGGAGTATCACCGAGAGACAAGCCAGAGAAAGAAGAGGTTACCAGCACTGAACGGGAATAGCAACTCAGAAAAACAATAAACAGTTGTTTTTCCCTCTCTCTTTTAAAATTGTGAGCATGTGGCACTTTCTTCATGTGATGATCATGAAAGCAGTGACAGATCTGTGAAAAAAAAAGGAAACAAAAAAGCCAAAAGAATGAACAAAGGAAGTTTCCATTGATAATGAGTAGTTTTTATATGAAATAAATTTACTGCTTGGAGGTTCTTTGGGTCCAGCTTGGAAAAATATTGACTCACCACATGAAAAACATCCTCCAATGTGTGGAATTTGCACTCTGCTCCCTATTAGTGGTACAGCATCCAGCTGAGAGCCAGCAACTCCTACCCACAATTATTTGGCTTGTTTTCTTCAAGGGCATAGACAAGTATGCACAGATGGAAAATTGGATTTTTTTTTTTAATTTTGTTTCATATTTTTCATTTTGGGTGAAATTTTCAAAGAAGTCTAAGAAGAGAGGAGTCCAATCCTATTGAGGTTCTCCTTAGAATTAATTGAAAGTCTTCAAACTTCAACAAATCATTTTCAGAGACACTGTCAGGCTGTTAAGCTGAAGTTTAACAAGGTTTGATACTGATGAATCTAGGTCCACAGAGAAGGCCTGGCTATATTTCTGTAGTGTTCAGAGAATTTTTAAGGTTACATAAAGTATTCATTTTCTCTCCTGTATATGTATCTACCATCCAGTGAGGTCAGCGTGAGCTCTGCTCGTCTATGGAGAACATATATTCAGGCTAATAGTGTGTAACTGAAGGTAGGATTCAACTCTTTCCATAAATTGTTTCTGAGGGTCTGGGATTACTGGGATTTCCATATTACTGGAACGTCAGAAAACTCCAGGAGTTTCCTCCAGCTGCCCTGGCTTCAGCAGGTTTCTCTCTTTTGGACCCTCTGCAGTGGTGGTCCCATGAGCCTAGGGGCCAACTGGAAGTGGTAAAAGTGTTTTAATTCAGACTTTTCACAGTTTTCCTAAGGCAGGGCTGAAGCTCGTCCTCTACCCTCGTGCTCGACAGCCCCACGAGAGCCGCTGCCCCTTCCAAGGGGGCAATGCAGCCTGGCTGCCACCACCACAGTTTCTTTCCTTTTTCACACCAGTGCATCAAAAGCAAAGGATTCATCTTCATCATCCTCCTTTGTTTTAGGAGAGAGATAAGAAGTTTTCTTTTTGAAGACAGAAATCAGACAAAGGGTATGCTCTATGTCCCAGCAGACATTCTCTCTGGGTCTGGGCTCTGTTTTACAGTGATATCTTCAGTATTTCCGCTGCTGTTTGCTGAAAGGCAGCACAGCTTTTGCACATGAAGACATGTGCTATTTCATTATAGGTGAAAGAAACTAAAGGAAAGACTTGATCTCTGCCTCTGACATCTGCACGTGGTAATGGCTAGTGGAGATCCTTCTCATCTAAGGAGAATGCTAATTTATATATATTCTGTATAGCAGCGCAGGCACCAAGCGAATATGAAAATTCTCAGCTTCTAAAATGCTTCCCAAGATACTTCTGTTCCTGTGCCTATCATGATGTGTTTAATTGTATTTAATTGTGCTTTATAATTAGGGGCTGTTATATATGGGTTTTCCCCAAACATAAATGTATTTGAGATTTTTCAGGTAGGCTCTTTCCTGAGTAGAAATAATGTATATTCTCCCTACTGCAGCAGAGAAGGTGGAATGGAAATCTGAGACACTGAGAAAGTAGAAAGCACAACAAAGGAGACAAAATTGCTAAAAAGGAGAAGAAAGAAATGCAAGAAGTGTCATGTAAGTGAGTAGCAGGAAGCATCAAAAGCATGAAAAAGGTTAGCTTAAAAATTGCCTTTCTTGTCACTTAACAGTGTCACTGACATGAAAACTATGGAGGTCTCTGCTGCTTTCTGACATCCTCAATATCCCCCTATCTGCCTATTCAGTAAGACAGTGTTTGTCTCTCTTTTACAGTTCATATGTTTATAGAGGGAGTGAAAATTGCACCAATTTTCATTGCAACCTTAACTCATATTTTCAATCAGAATTTCAGCAGTGGAAATTCATGTTTTTCTAATTCCATTTGCTGAATGACTGTAGCTATGTATCCACATACACAGCTATCCAAATATACAGAATGTGGCAATCCTATCAATAGCTGTAATTTTAAACAATTATGTTGGTTTGAAGAATAAACTCAGTAGTTGTTGTAATGAATTTTTTTTTCCTTGTTCTTCTCCAGATTAAATATTTTCAGTCCTGGTCTTGGCTATCTTTTTTTCTTGGGCTACTTAAAAAGTCATTATTTTTGAGATGTGAAAAATGATGTATTTTAGTACCTCTTTTTGAAATACTTCTCATGTGGCGCTATTTTTAGATCCAGATTTTTTACTGTAAAGGAAATTTTTGTGGATTTAGGATTTGGGGCCAGTTTGTTAGAGAAATGTTGAAAAAGAGGAATACAAAAAGATCCTTTGAAAATACTTCTTTAAAGATCTGTTCCCTGTGCATAAAAAAAGCTATCTGTTAATAATATTTTTAATTAATATTAAAAACTTTTGCTTAAGCTTTTTAGTTAGGCAAGATCCTATCCTAGGCCCCACACATATGGTAAGCAATATGTTTCCCATTCCTTATTCGGAAATGAAAGGAAAGCCTGTCTGTGAGGTAATATCGACTTGTGAGGCAGCTCAATATGAAATTGTGATGTTCATTCACCCACATACATAGGAGAAAAAAAAAAAAAAAAAAGAAAAGCTCTTAAAACTGCAAAGACTTGCAGACCTCGTGCTAAGATTTCTTTGTTTCATTTGCTCTGGTACAGATGAGAAATTTCAAAATGCCAAACACTGTGAATTTAGTTTGATCACAGCACCATCATGCACAAACTTTTGCTTTGCTTACAGGACAAGATAGTGCTGTATTTCAGTGAGATGACCAGCTTTGTACTCATACGGTTTAGGATGTACCTGAGCAACTTTAATATACTTAGAAACAGCTGAGCTTCTCTTTGTCGACACACTTTGAACTCACTGTTTCTGTCAGAATTCAGAATTTCATATACATATCTGATTATGGTCACTAGAACCGTAACCTAATGTCAGAGAGTTTCTGCAAAATTCCCATGGGCTTCAAATCCTCGTCCATCTTCGGCAGAAGTATGTGCTATATTTTTCGTGGTGTATCTGAAGGCAAAGGGCATCCTAAGGAGATACATAGCTTTTCTCTCATTCACCTGCTAAGAAATATGCTTATATTTGACTGTTATCAAAATTGCAATTGAAATGATAATGTTTTATACAATACAAGGAAGTAGTAGTTGTCAAAATAATGTGAGTCTTAACTCAGGTTCCACGTTCTGCTTTTGTTGTAGGGAGTACATTAAAATAAGGTTTTCTGAAATGCATTTTTTATCTGAAATATATTATTAATATTAAATTATTAGTGGTTCTTTAATGCATCTGTAGAAGAAAACTACAATTGTTTGAGTAACTTGGATTTTCCTATGAATTCCAGTTGTGTTTCCTGCTTGGTTGCTTACATAAGCCAAACAATAGAAACAGATGATTATTTAGGAGATTCTGCTTTAAAATGCCATTGCAGGTCACAAGACGGCAAGAATGGACTGCAATCAAGTTGAAGCTGTTAATGTTTCTCAAACATTATTGACTCTCTCATGGGCAAATCGCATTGCAAGAGAGATGAATTCCTGAGAATCCTGAAGCACTCTCTGTTGGAAAAGCCACAAAATGGTGAGTGTTTCTGACAGTTAGCTAGATTTATCTAGAAATTAAAGGTCTGTTAAGCTGCTGTATGACCACTGTGCAACTGAAAACTTTGGTGCTATTTCTATTCTCTGCCTTGCTTCAACATCATTTAGGTTTAGTTAGTTCTTTATGCAGAGCTATCCGGCAAGTACAGAATTCACAAATGTAAATAAACAAAAGGATTCAGGCATTAAAAGCAAACGCAGTTCAGATTTTGAGGTGTTTAAAGCATTTACTTATGAATCATTTAGCTTACAAGTAGTTCAAATGACCATATCAGCAGTCCTGCTGAGCTACAGCTAAGGGTTTTATTGAAACTGGCTTTAGTAATATATGATAAACACCTGGAAACACTGTGAATGATGCAAAACATCCCCAGAGCACACAGAGGACACTGATCTCCCAGGTCTTGAAATAAGTTCTTGTGTATGCCTGTATGATACCTAGCACAGGCAAACTCTGGTCCCCAAAACAATGTTTATGCACACTTGGAATGAAAGATGTGAACAGGATGTGATCCTGTGCCATGTGCTCTAGGTGACCCTGCTTGAACAGGTGGGTAGGACTAGATGATCTCTAGAGGTCCCTTCCAACCTCAACCATTCTGTGATTCTGTGAAGTGATAGCACTGGGCAATTTGACTAGTACAATTCCATTGCACTAATTAGTATCTTTCAATAATATTTAAAACCATGTTATTAACTTCAGAGGTGGAGCAGAAAGAAAAAACATATTGTTATGTCCTATCTAGATTTAGTTCTGAATGAAAGTTCCTCTGCAAGATGCACTGTAAAGCCTCTTAAGAAATTTTGCCTTTCATTCAAAGGAAAGGATAACCCCCGCACAATGTTTATATTTTACAGTAATTTATGTATTTCTACAAAGAATGACAGAATCAGTACCAAAGCCTCTCCGTGCTCCTGCTTGAGTATCAGGTGAGTGTTGCTTTTGGAACAGAAGACCTCAAGGGAATTAAATTCAGTCTTTGTGACTGAAACCTTTGAAAATGGAAGGGTCCACCCCTTACTGAGTGCATTTTCACAACATCTCTTCCAATATTTAAATGTGGCCTCAAGTAATAGTTGAAATGGAGTTGGATGGCAGTATAGAGGGTTTTGAGAGTGGATATCTTAAGGGTTTTGGCCCATAACTGTGGCCATTGGGATATGGTCCATTCTGTGGATTCTAGTCCATTCTCGGAAACGCTTAGTGGGAAGCACACAACTCCTAAGAGGCCTCTAGTAGATTGCAATGCATTTACTACATGTTTTAAAAGAACAGCACGTAGTCTCTATGTTAGATTGCTTTAAATTCCAGATCCATCTCTTGTAGATAATTGCGCATCCAATTCCACTTGCCTTGAAAGCCCAGACTTCAGATAATTGTGCAATTATGCAAATTTAAAAGACACTAAAGCAGAGCCCTGAAAATGCACAGCCAATGGCAGCTGCTGTTATTGTATTGATGCAGCCAATCAGTGCTGTAATTAGGAACAGAAAATGAGGAACAAATGCTCTTCATGAGACAAAATTACATTGAGTGATCTCTGTTTCCTTTTTAGTTCTGTAACAGGGAATTACTGGCCCCAAATAAATGAGTCAGCAAGCAGTTGTGCACACACACAGTACCTACTGATTGCAGTAATATTTGTTTCATTAAAACAAAGGACAACCAATTTGCCATCGTACCCAACATTAGTATGCACTAATGAATTAACCCATGAAAGTAAAGAAGTTGGGAAAAAAATAGGAGAAGGTGAGGGAGTATTCTGATAATACAAATCATTTTAGTTTTCAGTGAACTCAATTTTTTGTACCACCACCCAGAGGACTGCACATATGTCACACATTTACTTCTATTAACACTCAGCTAATATGTTCAGTGTCTGGCTCTATTGATGTTAATTAATGTTTTAATCGCTCACAAGGACAGGGGCTTTACATAGAATTGTAACTCCTTCCAGATTTTTCCTGGACCTCAACACAGCTGATAGGTTACATTCAGCTCTTTGGTCTTCCTTTCCCTCATGTCACAAAACACCTTTCTTTCGACATCATTTCACACATTGCACAACAGATCAGTATAACAGAAAAAAAAAGTGGGGGGAAAAGGGTAAACAAAGCACATTAATCAATAATGTGCACCTGATGATCTGAATTAGGTTAGCTCTTGAACTAGAACTCTCATTAGGCCTAGTTATTATTCCTCTGGCAATTTTCTCTGGGCTGTCTGGATTTCAAGGAACATGTAGGAGTAGTTTTCTAGAGTAGGTAGTAGAAGGAGATCTGTGTCTATATCATACAGAGGAAAACACAGAAATATTTGTGGTACAAACTGGCAAGCTGGGTTAAAGGTTGATGTTAACGGAAGAGTAGAGATGACAAGGATGATTTTCTAAGTGCCCCAGGACTATAATTACAGTGTGAGAAACCTGAAGTTTTAATTGATGCTTTGGAAAAAATGGTGGAGGAAATCAAATAAACTGTCTGAGTTGGTCGGTGGAATGGGCCGTGTAGATAATCTTGACAACTGCTAAATAAATGTGCATGTCACTTAAAAATGAAAGGAGTTGATGTGGGTGAAATTTCCATGAAAGACACAAGAGGAAAAGGATCTACAGGGCTAGCTGGTAAATATTAAAAAGAAGTGGTGGAGGGAGGTGAGGAGCAGCAGGGAAAGAGAGAGAGAAGAGAAGTTTCTTGTGCCTGAATATAAGTTATAAAGGAAAATGCTAGTAGTTTTGAATGTATAATTTTAGAATGCACATCAATTCCATTATCATCCATAAAATGTCACACACTAAATGGGGGATATTTAAAATGGGTTTTGTGCATTATAATTTATGTATCTGGTATCATACAACTCACGTACTTATGACAGAACATATGTTCCTTTATTGCCATTCAGCACTCTCCCCTCTCAAATGCTGAAATGCAAATGATGTATACACTGCCAGGGCCATTTAATATACAGAATAAGCATAGTTTAAACATTTGTGCAATTGAATTTACATACTTAAAAGATTATGGATATATTAATTTGTATTTAGTTTGCTTTTTGGGTGTTCCATAAGTTTATCTTCTCCTTGCTGTCATATGTCAGGGTACAACACCCCCTGAAGTCAATGGACCTGATCCTAAGCTAATGGTTTAATTCTCATTTAACCAGTGGAATCTGGTTAGAGTCAAATGGGAGCATAATTCAGATTTCTGACAGCAGAATGTGGGCTTTAATTATCTCAAGAATACTCAGTTTTAACTCATGTAACCTCTCCTTGCCCCTAGGGTGTGTTTTAATGCATTTGGAAGCATTATACTGCCACCTCTTAATTCAGGAACAGTTCTCCTAATTCAGGAGTAAAGTTCTCGGCACCTGTTCAAATTGCTCCCTGAAAATGGAGACATTAACTCTTACACACTGATGCTAGTCCTTGGCCTTAGGCAGAAATGCTAAGAGAAACTCAGCTGGATTTGGAGAAAAAAAATGGAGCAGCAAGAAGCAGAGGGAGGTCCTCGCAGTTACTACCCAGCTGTCTAGCTCCAGCCACAGATTTTCACAGGCGAGAGAACATTTGTAGACACTGATTTATGTCTCACCGGCCACCCAGTGCATGTCCTTCTCATCTGGCGTGGATGAACAGCAAGAACGAAGCAAGCCAGAAAAGCGTCTTCAGGTTTCTGGAAAGAGAACAGTTTGAATACGCACCTGTAAATAGCAAGAGTTAATCTCTGTCTTGCAGATGACAATTACTGAGTGAGAACTGAGGAAGACTAATGTATAAGATGAAACAACTATAGGACATATGACTGGGGCAAACTTCTGCATTGTATTCCCATTAGTGTCGGGAGAGAAGGCGCCTACTGCTTCATATAAGCATGTGGGAATTTTCTCCTCTTCCATGGGGGAATGGTGCCTTAGGTCAGCAGCTATGCTAATTTTCCTCCCACACTCTTCCTGTGCAGTTGAGATCTTGCTGGGGGCAGAGCTGCTGCCAGCTGATGAGGACATTTCGGCTTTGGATGGTTGATGACAGGATACGTAAATCTTGTTCTGTATAGTGAGGCTGAACATAAGAGTTCCCACCAAATGATTAGTGGGAATTTTTTATTTTATTTATTTATTTTTTCCTGGCACAGTTTAACACAAGTCTTGCACACAATGCTGGTGTTCAGAGCATCTCATATACATCTCACATTAATAAGGGACCTTGGTGATGATGCCGGTTGGCCACACCACTGCTGGGCGTTGTGGTGAGTATGGCCTCAAACTGGTGAGCAGGCCAATGCATAAGTTTGTAATCTCTGCCAGACATCTGTGAATGCGCTGAAGAAGTCCTCAGGGTAGAAATGCTGGCGTTATTCCACTTGGAATGACTTTTTAAATAAAAGCAGCACATATGAGAAAGAGGAGGTTATTTTGCTTTCCTCGTAATTGGTATGGGCTCAGGGCTGGAATGCTTGCAGTGCATAAAGTGACTGAAAAGCTGTTTGTCTTCAAGGAAGGATAACCGCAGTCCACAATGCAGCATTATGAAACAGTTAGGAAATGCATTTTAGCCTTAACCATAGGAATAATCTATTCACTCTATAACAGGACTTTGTGCAAAGCAGCGCAGTAGCATGCCTCCAGCTCCTCTGCTGTACCCACCATGTATAAGCCGTGAGCATACGTTGCTTTCTTTGGTTTTCTGACATTTTAAGAGCATTGAAACCACTTTAAAAATAAATTGACAATAGTGGTTACTTCAGTTATTTAATGAAAAATTAAAAAATAACCAGTTGAAGAAGTGAAACAAGTATTTTAAGCAAAATCAAACTGAGAGTCAGTAAAGAACATCTATGCATCACTTAAAATATCAAATGTACTATTGGATTGTGAAGAACGAGAAGCATGAATTCTATTTATATTTGCATTTTGTTTACATGCATGCTTACTGGAATGTTTTGAGTAGCATTACACGAAGTTAGAAGAAGTAAATTGGCCATGGAACAAACCAGCCTGCTAATAGCACTCTTTGACAAGCAGTTGTTGCTTTAGCATCTTACAGGTTCCCGGTAGGGAAGGAATCTTGGTGCAACTCAGTCCCCAGGGGAGCTTAGGGGAAAAAACTTTTTGAAAAGGAGGTCTGAAAGGCAAAGATATAAGGCCAAAGGGCAGGTCTATAAGTGAGTCCTGATGAAGAAAAGACTGAGAGAATCTAAATCCAGGGTTCAGAATTTGATGGAAAAGAAGTAGTTTTCAAAGAACTTTCAAACTCAATTCCACTGTTTATACAGCATATACAAAGCAGATATGTCAAGCATCATTGCCTGCAGAACTCGCTTTAAAAAGATTACAGAAGTTCGGATATTAATTAAATAATATCTTCATTCATTTTCTGTCTCTGTGTCTTTGATTTTTCTGCAAGTATATTTTTGGGAGAAGAGAGTAAGCACAGGACCAAAATGATCCCTGAAAAAAATATAATAACCATAAACTAAATTCAGAATAATTGCTCTCATTTGTGTCTAAATAGCTTTTCTGATTACTAGAGAGTGTGGGATCTCTGGGGGTAAAGGGAATAAATCCTGCATGTAAAGCTACTAGTGACAGTAGGCTTTATTGTGGTCTAATTAAGCAGTAATCTATATGGTTGCAGTACTGGAAGTAGATGTGGAAAAAGACTGAAAACTCCAAATAAACTTCTCTTTCTTGTAATTTTGCCCGATCTCTTATATATGATTGGAAATCTACTTTAAATGTAGGATTTGTGTCATCCAAGGGAAGTGAACTTTCAGAAATCTTTCCTAGGTCTGAGCGGCTGAATTGCACCTTTAATACTAATCAGTGAAAATAAGACATTATTTCCTCATCTGCAAAGCAATTTAAAGAATTTTAGGTTTAGGTCGAAACATATGTGAGAAATGGTGAAACTATAGGTCAGTATAAAGACTTCCACCATGTTTTTACTAGTATTTAAAGATGATTCATTTTAGAAGATTTATTTTCTAACAGTTTTATAACATATTGTCATACTCTTTTTTTCCAGTTGGAGTTCCAGAATGCCATTAAAGGTAAGAAAAAACAGGCACATTTTCAGGCAATTATTCTGTTTTTGCAGGATTTTGTAATAGATTGTACTTGTATCTCTTTCAGACATGTTAATTGATGTTTTCCTCATTCTGAAATGTGGTATCTAATGAGATATTTTAGACTCTTTAAAGTGATAGAGACAGCTATACATTTTACCTGTTAGTTTCCATTGAGTAAGTAGATTTTGGATTGTGCCTCCTATTTAAAAATAAATAAATAAATAGGGGTTACTCTGAAAGGAGAATCCCAAATTTACAAACTACTTAGTTTTCAAGTTCACAACTTGTGCTCTCCTCTCTAGTGAGTTTAAAAAAATAGTACTGGCCACCCTGAGCACTGGAAAAATTGAGAACAGACGGGTCTAAAGAGAGTAAATGATCTATCTCAACATTTTAGGAAAGTAACATGGTCTACATATAATCATACATGTTTGACTGACAATGTACCAGGAGGTGATAATTTTCTGATTGTGCACTGGCCTCTGCACACAGCCCTTCTAAATCCTCCGGCTCCTTGAAGCCAAAGGAACAGCTATATGAAAAAGATGAGCCTCTCGTTGCTGTGCAAATCTCTGAATACACCACTGGTGTCTGTTGGCTGATAAATACTTCATGATCTACTACCCTGATTTATAAAGGGACCAAAGAAAATGCACTCGCCAGGGGTACCAAGCCTTACGAGAATCATAGAGACAGCTAGCTACTATGGCAATGTAATGAACTTCTCAGTCTCAGGAAAAATAAAAAAAAAAAAAAAGATTGCAATGTCAGCAGGGAAGCAGACATCAGTTTTACAAGCCTGTATGGAACCAATTACTTGAAATTGGTTCCTGACAAACTTTGTGTCCTCTAGAATTCATAGGTTTGCTTCAAAACATTAGCTGCTACAATTTCTAGTCGCTGCTTATATGTGCTAATTGTTTGTTTCTGTGGCTCATTAGCCATTAGTAAAACAGAGCTCTTTCCAGTTCAGGGTTGTCAATAGTCTGAGAAATAAGAATGAATCATAATTAATTTAGCAAATTTTATATATATGCATATATATAAAAATGATTTTAGTGAATGATTTTTAGCTATTATTTTTAAAATCATTATCTGAAATAGATAATAAATCACATAAAAACTGTAGCTTAAATAGCTAGTCCAAGTCTGAATGAAATATCGCCTCATATCTAAACAGCAAAATGGATTCAAAGTAACAATGAAATGTAGAATTTTTGTTTTAGACATGAATTCAAATTAAATGAAGAAGCTTAAAGTAGACTCCACAGGAAGAAAGGAAAACATCCGCCATGCAGACTGGATAGCTTGACTGTTGCTTTATAAATGAATTTGGACATTCCTTCTTTGTTTTAGATGTTCAACCTCCCCCCCTGCCTTACCGCTTTATTACTGAACGTCATAATTGTGTCGTGACATATTCAGCTCCACAAACCTTTTGTGAGATGGCTCTACTATATAAAACGAGTGGATATCTTTGGACAATAAGCTTCACTTAACTGCACATTGAAGAGAAAGTAGACCTTAGAAAACTCCCTTGCATGGGTGCACTCCGTGTGACAGATTTTCAGGTTGTCGCATGCTCCCTGCCAGTCGCTGGAGACACAAAGGCTCCTCCAGGTGGGTCAGCTCACTTTGGTGGTCAGGATAATGTTGCTCAAAGTTTCTGCTGTTCCTTCTTATCTGTAGGAAAAGATTTCAGAAGTTGGGGTAAATTGCCTTCTCTTGGGAATTTGGCCAACATCCTTTACTTTCAAAACTGTTACAAAGGTTAGTGTTAAAAAGTTGTACTCTGTCCGGGCCCCAAAAATATTTTGTTGCTGACATTCTTTCATAAAATTGAATTTACACCTCATTCCAATGAGTCAGCTGTTGTATTTTATCACTGAAGTCTTTTCCATGGAGTATCTGAAAGGATGGGTATACTAATGGATATATTTGTATTTTGGAAGGATGCTTCTTTCTTTGTACAATGTTATTTGCCACATTAAAAAGATTCTTATGCATATAAACAACACAGTGTCAAGTTTTTGTGAAGCATAAACTTGCCATTTCTACTAGTGAAATCTCCTTTAAAAAGTTTTATAAGTATATAAGATCTTTCCTAAGATATGTAAAAAAAAAAGTTTTTACAGAAGCTGATATTCTCCTGTGGAACACACGTCTTAATTTTGCAGGTTAATTGTGCTTTTGTTAGAATTCATGCCACTTTTATGTAAGAATATGAACATTATCTCTCATTCCCAATTAGATTTCATTTTGGCAGCATACATTATACTTTGTTAAGCTCTAGAAGTGCTACTTTACATTTTCTGTATGTTCTGATTTACAGGTGGATGCATCTCACTGGGTGGTAAGTGTGAACTGTATAGTATAGTATATCATTAATAAAGTACTCCAGGGTCTCTTGGCCCTTTATTAACCACTGGGTAAGGCTAATACTACAATGAATAATAGTAATAATGTGAAGGCCAGCCAACATAGATTCCCCACAATTCATATATTAAACATTCCATTATTTCTCTTGGATAGTGTAAAGGTGAAGAAAAAAATCTGACAGCCATATAGGAATATTAGAAAGAATTTACATAATGGGACAAAAGAAATAAAAGTCAGGTGCACTACATGATAACCACAATGTCCCTCATTTTTTTAGTCCCTCATTTTTTTCCTCAAAGATGTTGGAAGAACTTTGTCCAATGAGAAATGGAGTGGATGTGAGCTTGGATTTACCTCATTTAACTTTAGACATGTAGTTCAGGTGTGTAAGTTACACACTGCTGTATAATTACCCTAACTCCTTTCTTAAAAGACCTGAAATGATTAGACTCCTCTACAGGGCAATGGGGGTAGCAGTGGCCTGTATTCTCAATGGGGAAATGGGGTGGGAGTCTTTCTTATTCAGATATTTTATTTGGGTGCCTACACTTATGTAGAAAGAAATCAAGATTCTCAGCTCTGTTAAAATCTGTACAACCTTGTGCAAATCTATTATTTTATTTTCCTATGTCAGCATATTGCTACAACAATCAGGGATGAAAAAATACAACTTGCCATATTTAAACACAGAACACTACTGAGGTGAGGAAAGTTTAGGTCTTTCACAAATGCTATGGAGTGGAAGAGAAGCTGTCAGTCTACTCAATAGGAAGAAAAAATGTTAGGAAATGATTGAATTATAAATGATATAAAGGTAGGGAGATTGTTTCAAAATGTAAAGAAGTCAAGTGGAGAGAAATATACTAATTAAAAAAATACATTAAATATTGCATATATATCAAATTTATTTTAACAGCATAACTACAGGCACTGGCCTTGTTTTTAGGAATATTTCAGCCCTAATTGAGAAGAGTCTCTTTTCCTTATCTTGAAAGAACACGTTGTTTTACAATTTTAAGTGCCTTTGAAATTGTAAGAATTTAAATTACAGGAAATGAAACTTTGAGAACTCACATTAGATTGAATCCCCAAATAATTTGAGAATTGAAAAACCTTACACTCCTATCCATGCAGTTCACCCATCTCGATAACCTTATGTAAGAAGCAATAGTAAAGCAAATTTGATTTGCAGAAAAGGAACAGCAAATTTTATTTCTAGATCACTGTCTATAAATGAAATGTGGTAGCTGTTAATTGGAGATTTATAGGTTTGGGAATATGAGTATATTTGAATAAAACACAAGTAATTACTTGCTTCTGCCACAGAATCAGGTAAACACTTTCAAATGTGACTTGCTATATCTTTCTCCCTGATTTTAGAAAAGTTAAGAAAAATACACTGATGATTTAAGTACCATGTGTATTTATCTGTTAAACTAAGTTTTACTTATAATGAGTATATGAAGTAAATGAGGCACAAGAAGTGAATATATAGAGATTAGATAGGCTGATGGGTAATTGGTATTTGCTAGAATGTGTATTAAGCCTGAAAAACAAATCTATTTCTAGAACACTCATAACATAATAGTTGAAAGTATCCAATATATATATGCCCCCCTCTGTGACTGGACTGAATGAGCATAAATGTGGGAAACATAATGCCTTAAAAATAGACCCAAAGGGAAAATGTACTGTGGTCTGAACCACAGCTTTTTGCCTCATTTGAGGAACAAATGACACATACATTATAAGAGCTTATTCTGAACTATTATATTATACATATTCATTTTCTCTGTTTTAAATTGGTGGTAGCTAGCTCATATCTTACTCTTGCCTTGTCTTTCTCTGTTGGCTTTATAAATGGTAAATGAATAACAGGTAAATGAACAACAGGTTGCAGTTAACACGTGACATAAAACTAATGTGTTGTGTGATTATTGTGTTGAAGACATATACAAGGGAACTACCTCCATTATTTCTTGTACACAGGGCAGAATACAGTGGCTATTTTTTTCAAAATACCTCCACTTCAAAATACTACTGTAGTACCCCAGAAAGCTACTCATATGAGAAATTCATATAAGCTACTTTGGACTTTTTCAGTTAAATAATCGTGGTGTAGCACTTTTATCAGGAAGGCTTTCTCAAAACAAATTCTTTGGAAGAGTCCGAATGAGAAAAACCTGCCTCAAAATACGCAATAGCTTCCACAAGAGATATTGGAAAAGTGGAAGAACTGGCACTAGGTCATAGGGAGCCTATCTTGCCACTCAGGTTCATAGCCGGTAGCTATAGAAACATCTTTCTCTTCACTGTCAGAATTTAGCTTTTAATCTAATACAATTTGTTCAATCACATAGTAAGAGGAATAGTTAAAAAAGTGAAATCCTGTCATGTGTTCATGAGGGTAAGGTACCTACTAAAGACAACATTGTGCCAAAATCAAGTCTGTGAACTGAATCAAGGAGCAAAAATGTTAACTCGTAGAGCACTAGCAATTCTGATATAATGTGATAGCATTTATGAAAGCTTAAAAAACATTTTTAATTTTTTTCATGCAGAATGAGGAGACTTTGGGATTTTCTGCAAGTTTTATGGGGCTTTCTATTTTCTTCCCAGCTCTGGATAGAAACATCTGATGCTTTATGCATACTCAGGGAACAACTGTGCGCTCTAATAAGGTCCCTTTTGAACACATTAAAACCTGCTGGGGGAGGTTCTCAATCAGAATGGACACATGTGGTGTCTGGGTTGATAAATATAGCAAAACAGACACATTTCGTGGGCTGCCACTCTCAACTTTTGCTTCAAGCAGCTATATCAATATGTGGAGAATGGAGGCCAAGGAAGAAAGGTGCCCGGGAGGAGTTTGTGGTCAGTGAGCTCAGGCGGGCACGGCACGCTCCCAAGAGGAGATATACACGAACACATGCGAGGAGCTAGTGCCCCAGGGTTTGGGAGCTTGTAATGCAGCTCTGACAGTCCCTCCATGCTTCGGAGGACACTAATATGTGCCCTGACCTGAATCAAAAAATCTGTATTACTGCCCCACTACAAATAAAAAGAGACATTTTCAAAATTATGGAGGTTCCCAGTACAGTTTGTGCTATTTCTATATACATATGTGTGTGTATATATATGTATATAATTATGTACATATGTATACATATATGAAAATTGAATTTCTTTTAACTAATCCTGCAACCTCTGCTGACAAAATTTTCTTCATTTGTTCTTGCCTTGTTCTTGCCTCTCTGAGGAGGTGGTGGCTCTTCAGGACTCGTATCTTCATCCTTCACAAAGTGCAGGTGCTTAGGTTTAAGCATGAAATAGTACCACTGAGTCTAGAGGCTTCTTGTACTTATGGAAGTAGTTTGCTAAATAAAGATAAAAAAAAAAAAAAAGAAAAAAAGAAAAAAGAAAGCTGAGTTTATTCTCTTGTGAGATGCTGTTAAACCGCATTCTGTGAGGATATATAGGAGCCCAGAAATGCCTCAAACAAAGCACGAGCGATTCGCTGCATGCTAAATCCTTGTCTCACCGGCAAAGAGAAATAAGTAGCTCTAGAAAAGCAATCCTCACCCACGGTGGAGAACAGTGGTAGACAAAGAGCTCTGTGGCAGTTCTAGGATTAGCAGTTGCAACACAGCTTGTGGGCATGCTGGGCAGAGTCCCAGAGCCCTTGCTGTGGGGGAATTAAGAGATCCCAGGTGTATATATGATTAGTAAGAAAAAAAAAAATGCTTTTTATGTTAGAATTATTCTTAACTGGCTGCATTCCTGCATTGTTTAATTGCTATGGGAGAGCAGCAAGTGATTTTGGGGGACATTTGTGGTGTCCCCCACAAATTTGTTCTGCTGGGAAGAGCAGTTTTGGTTAGAACTGGGAAAACAATGTTATTTTCATACAAGAAAACTTTTCAGCACTTGATTTAATTTGTTGGTGAAATGATTTTTCAGAAGAGTTGCACTGTAGATTTTAGGCACTATGCTTATGCTGGATATGCTCCGTTTGGCTCAGTGGGAGTTTTGCCATTGAGTTAAATGAGCGCAGGACCAATCCGGTATCTATTTGGAGCATAAAATTTTGGTTTTGCAAATAGATTTATGTAAAAGATTGTGTGCATACTTTTGAAAGCATGCTTTTAAAGAAAGCAGTTTCTCGTAGCTGTACCTGCTTTACAATTAATATTAGGAATATTCAGGATGATTACAAATTGCATATTGATTTAACTGTACTGTAGGTAGTAATAATGGCAATAAATTATAACTTTTTTAGCATCACTCAGGTGCATCTACTGAAATAGAGATACTTTAGTTGAAAGCTTACCTATGAAAACATTACTTTTATTTGTCTTACAATACTCTGCATCATGCTTAAAATGTTTAAATATAAAAGGAAGAAGTGAAATATTACATTGGAAGGACATAACCAGCTAGAAAATTTAATGATTTGGAATTACTGTGCATGCTTGAAAGGATAATAGTCCTTAAACGAGTCTGCCTAATCTTTCTTGCCAAACCATTAAAGATGGAAGTCATTGGTTTACATATTCAAGTGATTATGAAAGAGATCAAAACTCAGGCATATTCCCTAATGGAAAACACTAACTTGAATTCCTTTTGGCCAAAGTCCCATCTTGATCTCAGTGAAAGGCCTTGAAAACAAAAGTAATTTTAAGGAACAGGAACAACTTCAAGAGTGGCAATCCACAGTCTTCTCTGTTGAGAAACATTAAATTGGGCAATTTTCATTGGATTCATTGTTATTTATATTAAAGTTAAATGATAATGCAAAAGAAAAAATATTACAATAGCAGCTGAATTCTTTAAAAAACAGTGAGTCATTTTATTAATGTCTTTTTTACCTAGTTTAGTAGTGAATTAGAAAAAGTAAATCTTTTAGTGATAACAATGTAGGCAAATTTGGAGAAGGAAATACAGAATAAAGCAGGGGCTTGTGTTTCAGAATAATGTTTTTTACTTTGCAGAGATCATGAGTCAGAAAAGCGCCAGAGAATCTATTAACTTTAATTGGGCTAATCACATGTCTAATATTGAGAATGAGCTTATTATGTACTTTACTGAACCAAGGCTGGAGAGTATTTTTGTTTATAGCCTGTACCTTAGAATTTGCAATTATCTTTTTACTGTAGCAGTAAAAGTGGTATGTAAAGATGCTATAGATAGGCTGAGTGTCTCTAGTATATATTCATTTTTCCTCTCTCTTTCTAAAGCCACCTATTTACTGTACTATTGGGGAAAAGTTGCAAATATGAGAGCTGAGAAATGATTTGGTCTAATGGCAGGTATTATATACACCTCCAAATCTGAAACACCTGGTTTATACAAGCTGGCCTGCATTTTAATGTAGAAGACATAAGAGAAAACAGAGAAGGAGGTGCAAAAAATGCAGTTCAGGGTGTGACTACTGCTGTGTCAGTCAGGAGGCCTCACCAGACCCAAATCTGCTACTTTGGGATCATAGATTTGGTTTCATCTAAATCCTTTCTTAAATGTTTACTCCACAGATGTAGTCTCTCAAGGGCAGTCCTGAGCCTGCCCATCCCTGAGTCCTCCCCTGTTGCAGAAGCATAAGGATTTGGGTCTTGGTTAGAGCTGAGGTGCCAGGCACGTCTGTCAGTCTTTCTGCACTTCCAAATAGCCTCAAACCTTGGCCCTTCACCCTGCAAATGTTGAGCGATGGAAAAAATGAGTCTTCTGCACAAACTCTGCTCAACAACTTTACTGCCGTGTAGACTAATGACTTGGTGTGAAGTGAGACTGAGGTACAATTAGGATGGAGAGGGGAAGGCCAGCGAACACATATTGCTTTAGCTTCACAACCACCCCGCCTCCCCTGCTCCACCAAATTAGAAGAGGGGGAGGAAAAAAGGAGAACAGTAAGACATTTCTGCAAAATTGCCTCCCTGTGTTCCCTCTTACTTCAAGTCTCTTTTCCAGTGGCTAAAGGCAACTTTTCTCATCTGTGCTGAGATGACCTTGTTAAATTTAACGAGGTTGCACCAATGTAAATAAGAGCCAAATTTGAACCAATATTGTAAGTTCAGCTAAAAAAGGACTCAAAGAACATGCTATTTAATGCTGTGCCTGCCTTCATGTGCTTGGAAGAGAAATTCAGCTTCTGATATGCATTTGGTAGACTGAGGCATTTTTATCTGTGTCCCACAGTGAATGCTAATGAGGCATTCTGCACACATAGGGCCTGATTTTTATTTGTGCATCATCCCTGTTAATAACAGCATCTAATTAAGACATCCATTAAAAGTCCATAATGTTAATTTAATGGAAAAATTCCAATAGAACTCCATTAGGCTCTCCCTGTTAGCTTAACATTACACAACTTTAACAAATGCCTTAATTAGATGTTGTTACTGAAAAGAATACTATACAATTAAAATTGGCCATTATTTAAAATGGAGAGTAGTGCTCCTGAGTGTGAGTTCTTCAGTTGTCATGAATTATAGATGTCTGGGATATTTGCAAAGTTTCTGTGATTGGTTGTCATATATGTTCATTGGCAAACAGGATTCATTTCTGGATGAGGAGAAATGAAGCAATTGTTAGAAAATATACTGAACATGCACGAGAGTATATTTACTTCAAGAAATTTGCATTGAATTTTCTGGGGAAAAAATGAGATTTATATGTCAATAAAAGCACGTACATCTAATGTTATGCCTACACAGCTTTTAAGTTACAGTACAGCTTTGAACGGCCAAAAAAAAGGACTTGTGGATATACCAATCTATTGCCAAATGCATAGGAATAGAGATGGATGACATAGGAAGAAAATTATTAAAAAATAATGCAACAGAGCAGTAACATCTTAATATAAATGAAGAATGAACAGGGAAGGACAAGGCAAGGAAAGAGCAGTAGAAGTGGGAGTGTGTGAAATCAGAGATTTGGGGAAAAAAAGAAAAAGCCTTTTAAAGAATACACATCTCTAAGACCCCCTACAGTCAGCAGAAGCTATTTTACTGTATTTCATACAAATTAAGGAATAAAGAAATGTAGTCTGTAATTTCATTGTTATTCATTTTTATAAATTTCTGTCTGGACATGTCACCCATTTTATTACTACAACGGCAGCTGAATTGGCAAAACAGATAACATCTCTACTTGCTGTTAAGTAAAACAAACGGAGACTTACAATACCTTATTCTATCTCCTTTGTTTCCGTATTAGTGAAACTACTATAGAAATATTCTAGTGAATCAGTTGTATTTAAACAGTTTCCTCAAACTACTTCACTCATGTTTTTCCTTTACTCTTCTTCTTTTCTGTTTTTGTTTTAACTCCTTACTTGCAATTTTAGAAAGGCCTTACCTCCAGCATACTGCTTCAGGGGGTTTAATGGCAAACCAAATGGAAGTCAACATCACACACAACCAAAAAAAATCCATCGCCCACCACTCATCCCTAGACAGGCACCTGACAGGTCTCCAAGACCATATATAAATGTTTTGTGAAGTAGCTTTTTCCCTTGTTTCTCACAAACTGTGAAATACTGCCTTGTCTCCATTTATTCAGTCTGGTTCAGGTAACGAGAAGCCAGCTGTGCTTCGCTGTCTCCATGCTGGTTTTGTGCGTGGCCGTGTTGAAGTTCCAGCACTATCCTTATTTGCTGGCAACTCTGGTTTTCCCCTCAAAATTCCTGAAGTTTCTACAGTGCTCTGGTTATTTTCAAGTACCCAAATTCTTGTTTCCTTCATTCTTGCTTAAACATTTGGTAAACAACATGATTTGTTATAAGTAGAAGAGGTAGAAGAAGTGAAAGACATATTGTTGTTCTAATGCCCAGTGTGAATCACTGGCCATTAAAATTCCACTTAGACTTTAACAGTATGCCACCTTGAGCAGCTAAGCAGCATTTCATAATCTCTTCAGGCATACAAAGAGAAATTTCTAAATTATTCGCAGGCAATGTCATTCTGGTTCAACAGACGATGTTGTTCTGACATTCCTCTTCTCAGTGCCAAAAAAAAGCTGAAGGTACGCAAGTTTTCTTAAATTAATCAGAAAGAAATATGACAGGCAATTTAAACCAGTCTCCAGAAATCAGTCACAGGAAGCAGATTGCTCTCAGGATGCCGTTATTCAAATAATGGGAATATTTAGAGATCATCCTTACTGAGAGTTTAAAAAAGAACCATATGAACTCTTGGTGTTTTCAGGTTTTCCAACTAGCCTTTAGTTTAAAGGAGCCTACAAATAGCCCCTCCAGCCAGAAGAGAGCTTATGAGGATATTCCAAAGAACTGGAAAAAAAAAATTGTATCCCGTCACGTGTGTCTGAACAAGAGGGAAGGTTTTCCAAGGGTGTTGGCAGACTGTATGAACTGTAGAACAGACAGTGCTTGTGTTAATGTTACCTTAATACCATGACTCTGAACTGTGCAATGCATTCTTTGCTACTACTCAGGAGCTCCACAGTATATGTGTTTTAAACATATTGAAGTCTGAGAGACTTTTCATCTGTCCTATCCAGAGATTTTTTTTGTTTTTGTTTTTCCCTCAGTTTGTCTTGGTCTTTAGCTCTAAATTAGACATAATGCTATCCACGTACACTAAGTGGCCTACAAGTCTACTCCAAGCCTTCTAAATTTAAGAATTTTTTTATAGGATGTTGGATGTTTTTCTTCCTTTCTCACAATCTTTTCTTTTTCCTTAGTAAATAAAAGCTTTTGAAATGATGACTAATTGCTACAGTAGTTATAGCAATTTTGATTAATTACTGAATGGTGCATCTTCGCTCTAAATTACACCATTTTTCTACTCTTAAACTTTTTAATTCATTTTTTTTCTATGAAGTTATCTTTTGCCTTTTAAAATGGCCTTGAGATCCATGTGTTTTATTACATTTCCTTTATTTTAGATGTTTCATTCTCAGTGAAATTTCTTTCACATCAAGAGTGGCTAACCCAACGAGTAAGGCACAAACTCTGGAAAGTGCCAAGGGCAGGTAGGATGTGAGTGTGCTCCCTGTCTATGATCTCTCCTGGAGAAGGGCTGCAGTTGCTGTTGACACCACTCAGCAAGAATATGACAAGATGGGCTAAGTAAAGGCAATGACTGAGTAGCAGTGAGAAATGGGAAGATAACTGGAAAACATGCCAAGAAGCATCATATATGCAACAGTGAAAAAGGAAATTCAGTTTCAAAGCAATATCTAACTGCTGAAACCGATTCCTCCTCTCTGAGGAGGCCAGAGGAAAGATGTGCTTGGAAGTCACAATAACAGGATGTGGAGTGAATACTGGCAGAAAAAAAAAAAAAAAAAAAAAAAAAAAAGAAAAAGAAATGGTGCTTTCAAACCAATGTTTATTCCCAATAATTGTTTCTTTTATTTGTCCATGAAAATGCTCTGAGCAAAAATTCTTCATTTGGTTAAGAATAAAGTGACTGGAAGTCAAGACAAAAGGATGTGATGGTAGGCCTGGTGGAAAAAAATGCTTACTTTCAAACCATGGAGCCTATGTATAAGCTTAAACAGGCATTTCAAGCTTTTCAAAGAGCAAGAAAGAAGAACTCTAAGTTCCTTTTTTTTTTTTTCTTTTTTTTTCTTTTTTTTTCTCCCCAAGCAGAGCTAGAAGCCAGTCCCTCCAATATTGCTTTCTTTTATTTTTCATACATCTTTCCTTTAATCTTTCATATTATTTCCTTATGAAAGAAAATGTGAAAATGCTCTGAGCAAACATTCTTTATTTAATTAAGAAGAGTCTCTGCAATTTATACCCCAAGTTTACTCGGAGGTTATAAAGTCCCAGAATGTGCAAAGTGTTATCCTTCTTCCTTGTCAGACCAGCTGTTCTTGCTAGGAACCCTGGCATTTATACATGCAAAATAAATTTAGAACACCGTGCATGAGCTGAAATACTTTGAGCAAGGCAAGCAGACAAATGAAGAACAGGTACATGGGAAAGACTTTTTAAGTGGTAGCCTAAACTGTTACTGATTTCAGCACGGTGAGGAACATGTCTCTTCTCTTTGCATTCATACACCAGGTGCTTAAATGGTTCCAACAGGGTCAAATAACAACGTCACCTCATTATCTGGGGATATCATTGACATATTCCTGGCCTTCTCTCCCCTTCTCACACTTTTTATAGAGGATGCAAGGTGTTATAGTTCATCCTGGGGAAGTGTTCATTCTATTTCTGCAAAGGCTTTCCCTCTATCTTTTACAGAAAAATTCACCACTGAAACCACCACCATCCTGTGTGTCATTTATGTCTGTGAATAATCTTTTTTTCAGTCTTTTTTTTTTTTTTTTCTCTACCACTCTTAAGGCCACTGTTTTTGTTTATTATTATTATTTATTTATTTATTTATTTATTTGCTTTTCTTCTTCTGCTTTTTTTTACTTCTTACTGGTAAACTTTGAAGTTCTGCTGCTGTTAACCAAGCTCTTCTTCCTTGGGCAACCAGGCAATCAAGCAAGAAGCGAAAAAGCACCAGCTGCTCTGACTCTGAAATCCTTCTTGAACACCAGGAGGTGACTGATCACAACAGCATCAACCAGAAAATACAGCTATTTCATTAAAGCAGCTTTCAAAGGGCGAAGGGAAGCTTTAGAGAAAAAGGAAATAAGGAGCAGAAGAGGCAAGACATAACTCCAGAAGCCTGTGAAAGCTGCTCATCTGGCCTGAACCATTTCCTGTCCCTTGCTCCAAGTATTAGGTAAGAAGACACAAAAGGATGGCATTGCAGACCCCTGCTTATGTCCACTTCATCCCTGAACATGCTTTTGCACTCACGGCCAAATGTGAGACTGGTTACTACACACTCAAAAATCCCATCCAGTTTCTCCTCATGGTTAACCAGAAATACTTCTCTCCATTTTCTTAATTAAATATGTGCCTGAAACGTGAATGTTGCCAGTGTCCCTTATGTTTAACTACATATTTAACAACCCAGGAGTCATCTCAGTGCACAGAATATCTTGCACCTGTTTCCAGTGTGCAAACCTCTTTTAAAAAGGCTAACTCATGAAAGCACTTTCTCACTGTGGGAACTGTGTTTTTATTGAGCAGGACAGTCAGAGATGGGTATTACTGATATTTTTTCTATTGTGAAGAACTGTCAACAAAAATGCAATGAACTTGCATCTGTTCATAGCTGCTTGACTCATGTTCTATCACTGCCAGCAGAGTCCTGGACACATGTACAACAATGATGATAACACAAAATAATAACATAAAGCATCATTTACATTAGATTTAGTCTCTCTCAAACTTTTATTTTCCACAGTTAATGAAGAGTTTGCTGTTTTGATAACTGATAAATCAGGTGGTATACTCTAATTTCAGGGGATTACTTCTTAAATGGATTTCAGGGAGGTAGAGCTATACATCATTATTTTTTATCCCCTTTCTTTCCCCATCAGAATTAATATAATTCTATATGAAATCTTAAATTTGGCACAGCATGGCTTAAAGCGTTCTTTCTTCTTTCTTTCTTTCTTTCTTTCTTTCTTTCTTTCTTTCTTTCTTTCTTTCTTTCTTTCTTTCTTTCTTTCTTTCTTTCTTTCTTTCTTTCTTTC
>VZSV01000082.1:2431126-2453245 GCA_013398735.1 Nothocercus julius | reverse complement strand
TTTCCACTCTATCTCTCAGTTAGTATATAGGATGTGACATATAATTTTCCAGGAAAAAAAAACTGCGAGGTTATTTTGGGCACTATGTTTAATTCTTTTTTTTTTATTTCTTTTTTTTTTTAATTTATTTATTTTTACTTGGTCCATTTGTAGAGACTGAGCCTTCAGAATTTCTCTACTAGAGGCATTGAGTATAAAAATTGTCTTTGCTCAGAATCGCCATTGTTCACAAGGTGAGGTCAGATTTACCCTTTGCTAAAATGCCATTTTCTTAAAAAAAAGCCATTGCTTTTCAAATGTCACAATGACAATGAAGCTGCACTCTAAGAAAAATGTTGGCCCCTTGTTTTGTCAGAAGGCACAGAGACATAGACAGCACTCAGAGACCTCAGTCCAATTGAGTAGAATTGAAGATATACGACCTTCTCAGGTTGTCATTTTTCGTAATGACAGTCTGTAGTCTTAATCCCATTGACCTCAAGTGGCTATACAGATGTCTTGAAAGATGGCAGTTCTTTGTCAAATTGTATTTGACTGTTATTGACAGACACATTTTCACTTAAGAAAACTAATACAAAAAATGATCAAGAATTTTAAATATAATTAGACCATATTAAAAATATTTAAGCACCTCTTTTTTGCAGTGAAAGCTGTTCAATAAATTTCCTGTTTGAAATTTCCTGTCCATCTCTGTCTGGAAATATGTGAGGATCTTCCCTGAAATTTATAACAACATGAAAGAGTCTATAGCTTTTTACTGTTACAAACATTAATGAGTAGATATGTACTTAATAAAAATATCAAGCTTGAGAAACATTATTTCAAGGCTGTTTCTTTCTTAAATTTAATTTTAACTTCAGAAACAATTAATCAATTTAATATTATTTTCTGAAGTTTCATTCAGATTCATTCAAATGATGCTTTATTTAGAGAGATATTTTACAGTGTTTAGGGCATGGAATACATTATTTTATACATGATGAAAATAAAAAATAGAATGCATAATATTCCCTTTCTGACATGTTTTCTGTTTTAGATAATGATCTGGAAATTCCTAGATTTATATGATCAAATAATCTGTTGGGACATGGCATATTTTATTATGTCACAGAATATTAACATATTACTCTCCCAAATAAGACTTTACTAGCCACAAGTTTCCAGAGAGTTTTCTCATAGTTTTCTCTATTAAAAGTGTCAGAGTAACCAGTTCCTGAATTACTAAGCGAGCTGACACAGAGTACCTTTTTTACTTATTAGATCTGGAGCCACATATTCAGTCCAACCCTGCAAATCCCAGACAGAGCAAATCCTATGGAATGGTGCTGTAAATACCGGCCTCTAGCATAGGATTAGCTGTTAAAAGGAGTTTCCTGCTTAGAGGAGCAACATGCCTCAGACTGCATTAACTTTATCACCCCATTTTTTTCCATTTGTTTGCAGATGCTGCCCTGGATTTCTGCACAAGCCAGTTCTCTGTCCAGCTCTAGTTTGTCATTCCCATGAAGCATTACCTACAAATTTTTCACAGAAGTGGCAGACAGGCACTGTATTGACATTCATCCTCTGGCCACTTGCAGGTTATTTGTATTGTCCTTTGATTGCCATCCCTGATCTTTAGTCTGAGGGTTCACATTAAATTTTATGTGTTACTTTGTATTATGCCATGAAATCTTCTCATAAAAATGACAGAATTTAAAGAGTATACTTTATGGAAAAACAAACCATACACAAGGAAACCTCAATTCTGATTAATCCTCAATTCCACTAATAATATTTAAGGACTAAAGGGAGGATAGAAACCCTCCCTTTGGAGGGTGTTTTGACATTGTTTAAGAAAGATGTCAGCAAAAGAAACAAAGCCTGAAACAGTGGGTTTATACCATGCTACTAGAGTAATCCTCATTTTGCTGGTATCAGCAGGAACTTAGTATATTCTGAGCTCCTATAAATACTTTTCTGATGCAATATAGTTAGAAACTTTTTTTTTTTTTTTTTTTTTTTTTTTTTTTTTTGTGACCCCAGGTATACTTATTAGGCTATATATCTCTATTATAGCCTGGTGAAGAAAAAATAATCAATTTATATATCAAGAAAAAATAAACAGAAGAAAAGAGGGAAAACAGAAATCAGTTTATATACTTCATGATTTCAGTTCGACAGAGATACATCACTGAATTTACTTTTCTCTACATTTATCCCTGTGATGAATCCTACGAAACATTGAGATGTCTCGTGTTATGTTGACTCAGATGATTTTCTGGACCAGAGTCGTGGAAGAAGGATAAAGCTGTTCACAGGGACATGGCAACACCATCATTCATCAGTGTGTGTTTTCAGCAGAATTTCAAGGTGGAAAACAAATATTTCAAAATATTTGTTTGCAACTGTGTATGAAAAAAAGTTCAGCTATTTTATTTCAGGCCTTCCTCACTCTGTGGCTTTTGCCATGTATGATGTATGCCTTTTTGGGTGGCCTTTTTATACTTTGGAGCACCAGCTGGGGATACTTTTCCAAAAAGGATTTATTTGAACCTATTTAAATGAAATACGCTTCAGTTTTATAACACATATTGAGCCCGACCTATTTAGCTTATTCTAGCAGTGATGAAGGCATGATTTTATCATTAAGTACCTACCTAGGGAGAGGACTGGATGGGGCCTCTTTTCTCTAGCAGACAAAAGCATCATACGATACAAAGGTGGGGACAAAAGTCCCCATGAAATGAAGAACACAGTTTTAACAATGAGAGCCACTAATCATCATAATAACACATCTGGGGACCTAGGACATTTTTAGATATCCCTAATCCAGACTATCTATCATTGTAAAGAATATCTTTCGTTCAATCCCAGGGGGAGGACCCATGTAGGAACTACCTGGCGCATTGTGCGACCAGTGCCCTAGAGCTGATCACACTACTGGGGAAAGAGTTTTGAGTTTGTACTTCTTTTGCAAGCCGGTGAAGACAGAGACTGGTAGATTGGGAAGAAGGTATTCTCTATCATTTATAAGTATGTTCAAAGTTAGTGGAGTAGCAATTTTTTTTAGATCAATTTCCTGTCCAGATCTTTGGTTTCCTATGTATTCTGATATAATTGGTACTGCTAGATTATTTTCTGGTTGTTTCTTAAAAATGCAGTTAAGCTTAAAAACTGCTTGTTAAATACACCTGTAGCCAATATATCTCTATCATTCCTAACACCTCTATCACCCACCTTTTCAATAGTATGTTTTTGCTCAGTTTCTGCATAAAGGACTCTGAACTGTGGCAAAAGGGTATTTAAAGTACAAAGAGATTTTACAGAGACCTGTGGTGGAAATCTGACTGTCATCCAGCTAATATACTGAGTGGTTTAAATCTTCCACTGACATCTGTAATACATAAGTAGTGTTTGTTTAAGATCCTACTAAAGCAGCAACAGCAGGAAAATAATAACCGTGCTGAAAGGTGAGGAAAAAAAAAAAAAAAAAGGAGAGCTATGTTTAAGATATTCATATATTCCTTTTTCCCCAAGGTTAATCATTATTTGGAATTCTTTAACCCAAGAAAAATAAGCTGACTCAGGCTCATTGCAATGAACCAGCTCATATGTATGCAGGGAGCTATTCTGTGACACAGCAATATTGCCTCGAGTCATGCGGGCACAGAGCAACCTCCACCTTGGAGGCTTATCCTGCATCAACAATTTAGGGTAACGATCGGCTCACAGTGCTTCCCGTGATCAACTTTCCCAGCTTCAAGGAACAAAGTATAATATAGTATAGCATAATAGAATATAAGTAAATATAATGTAATATACTATAGTATAATGATATAATATAATATAATATAATATAATATAATATAATATAATATAATAAATTCTATTTGCCTTAATCATCTAATTTCCCTTAATTTTAAGTCTTATGCAAGAGGAGTGGAGGGCTGGAGAAAGTGGGATTGAGGAGGGGTTGCTCTTGGGACTGCCTTCACTTCAACCTGCCCTGTGGATATGAGTCACTGTCCATAAATCACTTCTCCTGGGTATGGTTTAAGAAGCTTCGGTGCCTATATGAGTATCGCTGTTGCCACAAAGAAAGTGTTTCTGTCAGCTGAGCGTCGGTGCCTGGGACATGGACACAGTGGTGTCTCCAGGTTTTCTCCATGGCTTCTCTCATTGTTTGAGTACCTGGTCCCTGGGCTTCTTCTGGGACTCTTCCCTTGCTTTTCCTGGGGAAAAAGAAAAACACATTTCTTGCTCATGAAATATACTGAAATATATGGACTGCTTTACCCTGTAGGTGCTTATACATTAAAGCCTCCATACTTCTATAAGAGTGCTTTAATTCATTTTTGTGTATTTCATAGTGAACACATTTACCTTTAAAGCATGGATACTCTTTATCTGCATGTTGACGGATAGTGAAAATGAGGTTGAAATCACTTTTGGAAGACTTACTCAAGAACCAGTATGATTTTTCAGCATAATGAATTGCTGTGAGGAATGCATAATTTTCTCCTTTTCAGGTTTAGAGTAGTGGTTCTTAAGGACCCTATTGGCTCAGAGTTGACCGGATTTTTTTTTTTTTTTACTAAACTACAAATGAGCATAAATACATTTGGAAACTATCCTTTTAGAAAAGATTTAAGATATTTATGTCTTTTTATGAATTCCAAGCAATATTTAATTCCATCTTGGAAGCAGAAAACCAATCATAAATGGTGAAAAAAAACAAAAAGCTCAATATCTCTGAATGCTGTCTTGGCCAGGATACCTAAGGTAACTAAAGATTTAAATTAAGAATCCAGAATTATTATTTCAAAATTCTGTTAGATTACTATTATTTTTAAGAGCTGGACCACAAAAATAATTTGGATAATGAAAGACTTGCCTGCGGGTCACAGCATCTACAAAAGCAGAACTCTAGACATGTAGCCTACATCTATACTAGTTAATTAAATGTTTCTGGGGCCATTCCTTGGCCAGCTGGTGTGTCTAATTGGCATGGAATGGCCCATATCCCTGATATTAAATATTCTCAGCCTCCAAAAGGAGGGTAGCTGCATGCAAACTGTCTGTTGAGAATGGACCCTGGCCCACGCTAACTCTATTGAAACTGGGAATGTACTTGTTCTTCAGGTGCAAAACTTGCCAAGAATTTTCCTAGTGATGGAGCACTGTCAAGGCTCCAGCTGCAGCACCTGTGGGCATCACCTGCCACTGCCCTGCTCCCAAGGCTGGAGCCTCAGAGAACTGCAAAACTTAAAATGGAACAAAACCTGGGCATCCAGGTGCCTTTCTGGCATGCTAAATGAAGGGCTAGAGGCAAAAATTGTAGCTGGATCACTGAGTGGAAAACCCTTCTTCCTGCCTTCTCCTGGAGAGTGTGGTGCTCACAGTGTGTCTTGTACTCCTTTTTGGTGAGGTTAGATGAGCTGGTTCATTTCTTTTTTTCCATTAAAAGAGTGTAGGGGAATCTGTGAGAGTCAGATCTGATGCAATATCCCTGCTCTGCAAAATGTGGATACAGTAACTGCTGCAGAAAAATATTTAATTCTAAAGAGACTGTGTCCACTCCCTCTGCAAGGAATATAAGAAGGGCATTGGCTCAAAGGTTCAGAGAAGCAGGTCTTCACTTTCACCACCTAAGGAGATATTCTATTAACAATATATAACTTTGTTGAGTTAAATCAAAATAAGTGCCCATGCTTGAAATAATTATTATATACATTAGATGAACATCTTAAAAGTAAGATATTAAAATGAGAAGTATTAAGTATTAACAGGTTTTCAGACCAGAAGGCACTTACTCAAGGGTTTTGAATTGTCTGGCAGACAATGAGGATTGGAGCTAATTAAGCAGAAAATTAGTTTAAAGGTATTGAAGTAGACAGCTATAATCATTAAAAAAGAAGCCCCGAATTTTCATGGATCATGAAGTTAAAGAGGGTGGTGCGTGATAAGCACTGGTTCTCCCTTAAATACAATGCTGAAATGCTCTTGTAGGGCAGATGCACCATGCACAGGCCTGTCACCTTTTGTACAAGTTACCTGGATGTTCCTAAGAGATACCCATTAGCCTTGTCCCCTCCTTAGATTTTCTTGGGATGAGCTCAATCCATCAAAATCAGCAGTACTTAGGGCCTTATGTCTTATTCTTTGTTGCAATCTCTTGGAATATAGCAGAATGTGCTCTTTCCTGAAGAAACAAACTGGTCCATCTTCTGTTTGCTGTATACACGTACACTGTTCATAGATTGTCTGCTGGTTGTGCTTCTGAGTACAGCTAATCCAAATCACCGCTCCATCTGGCGCAATCTGAGAAATTTCCTCCTGTTGCTTATTAATGAACGTGTGCAAAATTTTTTCAAGCAAGGGAAATGTTGTCATGTAGTAAGGTATTATAAAAAATAGTGTTTCAATCATGCTATGGCTTGTTGCAGGAGAGCAGGAGTCTGATAATTTCAGTGTCTTTTTAACATACAAGCACTAAGCACTAAGAAAATGCATTGATTTTAGACATATTTATAACAGAAAAAAAGCTATTGCTGTCTAAATTTAAATTTAAATCTTCAAAGATTTGAAGCATTTCATTTTCAACTTTGTTTTTAAGTATTTTGTTGAGTTTTAAACAGATATTTTAGCTTAACAAAACCACTCAAATGTATGCGCTTCATCACAAAAGCAACCAAAGGCACAGAAGTCAATTGATTTTGCTTGTATTATTTCCTTTAAATCTTTAAGGATTTTTTTAATACTCAGAAAAAGAAGGCACAATCACATACGCTTCCTTTAGAAACTATAAAGCATGATTATAAGTAGAATTTATGATTCTATTTCCATGTAATCAGAAATATAATTGTTTGTGCGTATTTGCTGTCTTTTCTTTTTCATGCATACTCTCATGCAGCCATATCATACCCACCAGCTACACAAAAATTAATACAGAATGCTTAATTTCATCATTGCTGTTTCTATGGTGTTCATCACCATAGCATCTGAGCACTTCACAGACGTGAGTTACTTTGCTCCCCTGCTTCTGAAATGCAGATGAGACTGATTATTATTACTATTCTACAAGTGTATTCATTGGAACCATTGTCTACCGCCTGGTATTAGAAGCAGTCAGATTAGATAGTCGTTGATAGGGGACTTCACGGCTGACCGTTTTCAAACATGTTTTGATGATAGCATCTTAATAAGTTGGGCCTCATGACACAGATGCAGGTCATCTGTGTGATGCCTCTAGGAAAATACGACAAATCTGTACATTGGCAATGCTGTATGTCTCCTCATGAACTGCACAGTGATCTCAGGTAACTATAAAGATTCTGAATTTTACTCTGTGTGATGAATGCCTTGAGTTAGTCTGCTTTTCCAAACTAGGTAGAATAATTCACACAGATTAGGTTATAGTTGAAAATCAGTGGAAAATACTGATGTTCTTCACTCCTTTGATGCACTCTTTACCGCAATAATTCAATGTAGCTAGTTACTCAGACGTGTTTTCAAAATTAGGCCCCATATAATTTCAAAATTGGGACCTAGAAGAACATAAGTAGCTTTGTAACAGTTTTCAAATGGAATATCTTCATTTGATGCAGAATCTGATTTTTTCCCTGATTGTTGTCAATCCTTTGCTTTTAATGAGGCAAGGTTTCCAATGGAAATGCAGTGCATGATTATCTCAAGAGCTATGCTAATTCAGTAGCCTCTACTATTTTTGTAGTTCAGTCTCATTTGAACAAAATAGGTGATGCTCCTGGTGTCACTAGTCAGGGAAATGATACTTCAGTTTCCTTTGATCTTGCACACACTTACTGTTTTCACCCACATTATTATCAAATACAATGAATAAAATAAGTGACAAAATCTTTCAAACCTTCCTGTCCTGTAGAGGATCCCTGAAATTTAGCACTTGATCAGACAGTAGGAGGGAGGAGTATGAACACATGCATCTCATAACACATTAAATACAGAAACCATTTACTTCAGAGTATAAAATAGAGTGCATAAGGGAAGCAAGTTGCTAACATCATGACCCATCCATAGTCCTTCCACATATGCTGTATTATCTCGTTTGAGTATGTGCAAACAATCTGAACTTTTTTGGCTGCATTGCTATTACTGAGCACATCCACTGAGCACATTTGCACAGTGTGGGAAGTAGCATTCTGGCTCTTTCCAGGAGGGTCAGGTTTGGCTGCATTGAGGAGAAGCAGCTATGTTGTGCTTCAAAGTAAATTATTCCAGGGATGCTTAGCTAGAATCTAAACCACCTGCCAAGCAAAAGAGAGATGGACCAGTTCAAATCCCAGGCTGTGCTCCAGATGTGACTGTTGGAGCTGGCACTACTATTTCTGGAAAACTGTTTTCTGTGTGAGCTTCCTGTTAGAGAATACATTATCTTTTTCTCAAGCACAAACTCTTCAGCAAAGATCGGAAATCAGCAGCTAAAATGGTTTTGGCTGCATGGCAGCTGCTTTATGAGGAGGGAATTAGAGGGCAGAGGTTCTTCAGTTTGGAGAGGAGAAGACTGAGGTTTCTCATGGCAGAGAGTGATGAAAAGGAGAAAGGAGAGATGAGCACTCTAACATCTCTAATATGTAGATACCAGGGGAAGGGCAGGGAAATGACAAAACTTGTGACCCATCACTACTGTGACCCTCAGTAGCATCTCTTACTGTCACCGTTTCACACAGACCACTTGGCTGGAGGGAAAGTAAATGACAGTTTTTGTTAACTTGCAAAATTTTATTGCATTAGGAAGAAAGGAATTCCAAAGCTCCAGGGCTTGAGGAAAAACTCACAGATTAGCTTTAAATATGACAGGGACAGAGTTGTCCCTAAGAATTCTTCCTAGTGGAGAGGTGACCTGCCCCATTTTTTTCTGAATTTAAATACACCAGCTTGTAAAACTCAAGGTGAATTCATCTTGAAAAAACATAATCCCAACCTTCAACAAGGTAAGTGTTTCCAATAGAACATTTTGAGATTTTTTGAAAAATTTCTTTGAAAAACTTCAAAACTTAAAGAATTTAAACACAGGTCAGTAGCTCATCTGTTGTCCCTAACTGTTAACTTGTAATTATATACAAAGACAGTTGTCTCACCCTGAAATGGATAATGTATTCCCATTTAGATAAGATAAGAACTTGGGCAATGACACATAAAGTATGTAAGTCTTTATGTGTCTAATGACAAATAAAGTATAAGTAAGTCTTTCTTACTCTGTGTTTTAAAAAACCTATGTATACAAAGATGTGGCAAAATTTATCCATACAGTTAATTTAATAAACCTTAATATTGCACTGGAGAGAAGCATGAAATTCAACTGTTTCTAAATTCTCTGAGGAGTTCTTTGAAATGTCGCAGAGAATAAAGGTTTTACTAGTAGAAATTTTGACAGGTGTGACTAGTTAGGAGCAGTAGAGATATCAATAAAATGTATTAAATATATACATTTAAGCTCATAGAAGTCCATGGTTCAGAATAACAAAGATATTTGAAACGAAAGTGAAAACTATAACTTGATCATCTTAGAATAACTGAACAATAAGGACAAGAACATATCAAAAAAAAAAAATTCAAGATCCTGAAAAAATCTCCCCCAAATTATTTGGTTTATACCATTGTAATTTTTCGCTTGCTCATTAAATGCCTGTAGAATTCATGTATCAGCAGTTTCAAAGCATGGTTCGTGTTTGGTCATCCCCTAACCTGGGACTCTTTAGCTCACCAACTGTGCTTTATGAAATATGTTATTTTAAATGTAAAAACACTCTTAATTTACCTGGGGCTGCCTGCAGGCATTCTGTGCAATGTCTTTCCTGAGTTGTTTTTTTTTTTTTTTTTTTTTTTTTTCCCCACCAGAGAAACGTCTCTATGCATTTGACACAATTCTTTACACTGTCTGGATGTCGAAGGTATTACTCAAGCGGCTTTTCAAGTCTGAGGCTGAATCTGTTAAATGAAGCTATACAGAACTAGTATACTTCTGGTGCTATAAGCCTCCTTCATGTCCCTCAGAGAGTGACCAAGTGTCTTCAGGTGAATAGCTGTGTACTCACACCAAACACACCCAAAAAATCCACAGGGATCATTGCTTTCCAGAAATAATAAAAAAAGAGAATCACTGAATCATTGTTTTCCAGAAATAAAAAAAAAAAAGGAAAGAGAATCACTGATATTTTCACCTGTAGTTTAGGAACCCCAGGAACCACTTTGCTTGAGAGAGTGCCTTAGCCATCAACCTTTCCTAAATAGTGCCAAAATAAAGAGGCAGCTGGATGCTTTACATGGCTGACTACATGGGATAAGCATATCTGTTGAGTGTCCATGTGCCTAGACAGAAAGTCTGGAAGAAAATTGTTGACTGTTTGTTTGCTGCTAACAGCAAAGCTGTTTTATGTATGTGAAGCTTGGTCGCACTGATGCTGTTTGAAATACTAAACCTTGACCCCAAATTACAGTGTTATTGACATTGAGATGTAAAAAATAAGACAATTGCTTGCATTTAATGAACAGTTCAGTCACTGTGATCATTGTTAGATGATTCATGTGTGCCTGAAACTTATTGTGCACAAACACTTTTACCATTTATTGCATGAATCATAAAGAGCTTATTCATAACATGGTCTTGTATGGGTTAGCACTCAAAGTACAAGTCTTTGTTTTGTGTTTAATTTGGAAACTACTCAAAATAGTAATAGTTCTTTGGAGAAAATTATGTAATGTAAAGGTCTACTATAGAAAATTGCTAACTCCAGGAAAATAAAATATTTTTTTCTTTTTTTCTATGAAAAAAATCTTTAATCATCAAAAATCATTATTTTTTAAAATCATTGTTTTTTTCAGATTATTTGCCATATTACTCTGTTATATGCTGGACCATGTTAGATTTATTTCTTTTGCTGTGTTGTGCATTTTGACAGATGCATTCAGTGACTCTTTGGTTATTGTCACAACTTTCCTTTGAAAAGTTAGATTTTCAGAACTAAATGAAAATTAAAATAGCAACCAAACCACCAATCAACAAACTCACTTAGCCAATTACTAAAATATACAAATAGCATTCTCCAGAATGGAGGTTATAGCACATGACCTGAATCTCCTTGACAGATGAGAAGTACGTTTTGCTTCTTATTGGACCACCTGCCATTAACTCCTCGCTAACATCCAGCTGCTGTTTCACAGGTTTGCTTTACTCCACAGTGTTCTGTTCAGACAGTCAAGACAGGTAAATGTTGGAATAGGTGTTCATTTTAGGCCTCCCAGGATCTAAGGGGAAGAATACTGTAGAAGAGATTATAAGTTTTATGGGCAATCATTTGTAGGTTTCAAAATGGGAGATGCTTGTAGAAGGGAAGTTTCCCCTTTTGAGGAGAAACCTTTTTGCCAAACTTGGTGAAAAGGAAAATGTGAGAGTGAGATGAGAGATGAACATTTTGCTGTTTGGTTTTTCTTTTCCTTTTCCTTGTCCACTTCTATTTCCATTTCCATTTTCTTTCTCCTACCTGACAAGTTTGCCTCTATCTTTCCAATTGGTTTCCTGGTTTAGGAAATATCAAACATTTTTTTATCCATAAAACAATTAAATTAATTACTGAAGACTCAAATTGCAATATGGTAGGTGCCTTGAGTCTCTTTGTCCAACGTCATCATTATTTGTCGATGATTAGGATATAAATTTTTGCTCTTAGCTTTTTTTAGCCTCTTAAACATATGCATGCTGTCCTCTCTTCTTCATATCCAACATTGTTTTCTTCTTTTTGTATTTTCTTCAGTTATATACTTTTTAGAGCTTCTTTACCTTCTCATTCCACTCTTCCATCCAGAAATTGTTCTCACTCCTATTGATGCCATTTATATGACATTTCTAAGTAACAGGTTTCTAAGTTTTAACAGGGTTGCACAAAGGGTCTGTCACACCTTGTAAGTATGTAGAAGAAACTGTGGTGGGAAGTTAGGGAACCTGTTAGACTTCACAAGGGTTTGCCAGTCTGGGTGGGATTCAGCTATATACCTGAAGGGGTCTAGGGCCATGTGTGATGCTCCAGGATTTCTGGAACAGCTGTATGGGGCTAGCAGTTAAAGATTTATGGGAGATTTGCATTTTACTGGCAAGCACAACTAAGTCAGTTGGGATATAGTACACCATCAAAAGTGACATGAGGTACTCAACTCATTCCCGTAAAAGCACACTCAGGTAACATCACGATAAAACACAAATAAAATTTTTATTTGTAGCATCAAAAATCGAGAATGCAGAAATAACTATTACAGACACAGATGAAGTAATGAGCCACTTTAAGCCACTAATGTCGTTTTTAAAGTAGAAATGTAATTTTATCCCTTATCGTGATGAGCTGCTACCTTCTCCTTGCATTCTGGGTTTCAGTTCTGGGAGCATTGTATGTCCCAGGCCATAACTACCTGGGAGAGCAAAGCTGAAGGAATTCACACATTATCAAGATTTTCGTTTAGGCAAGACCTTCAGAGGAAAGATTATTTCATTTTTTAGCCTCTTTGCTCTCATAGCTACTCCCTCCTTTGGGGTCTGTAGGAAATCCAGATAGGTTTAATCTTCCACCCTAAATCATTCTACTCCCTGTCTGCCCCCTATCTGCTCCCTTGCCATTAATTGAAATGAGTGTTTTATATTTTTTCTCTTCCTCTTTGTTTTTGTTAATCCAGGTACCATCTTCTGACTTTGACTTTCAGTAACATCTATTTGAATCACCAAGAAATAAAATTCTTTCCTTTCCTTTGGTTACTATATTTTTTTTTCCTGTTTGAGGAGCCTTTTATGGTCTATCAGTCTGTACACTAAAAAATAAAACATGCTGAAAATAATTCATAAATGGCATAAATGAGAGCAGGTCATTACAGGCCTTTGGTTTAGCCCAGGCAAAAATGGTAATTAAACACCATTAAGGTGAAAATAGCCTCTGGGTACCTGAAACCCAAGCATGTACAACACAGAGAACAAATGAGCTTGTCTCATCATTCACAATATCACTATTAACAAAGCTACAGAAAATTTCTTCTACGGGAAAGTGGACCATCAATAGAAATTTCATTGTCATCTGTAGAAAGAGTGTACCCCTTCTGTTTTTCTTGCTGTTTTATAGGTTAAATAGTCCAATAAAACGCTAATACCAAGTTTCATCGTTGTGCAATGTAGTAATTTTTTTTTCCTATAAAAGTAATGTCTAGATGCTAAGATGTATTTTACCCATTGAGCAAATAGATAAATGGATGATAAAAACAGTATTCTTCTTTGATCATTAAACGACTAAGAGAGGGGAGGTAGATGAAAACAGCCTGTGATAGAATTTATTTAGATTTATCCTACAATTAAATCCAATGACTGAGAAAGGGGATCTAGCTATAGTCTAAGCAATGCGCACCTTTGTCTGATGCAAAGCAAAAGCCATAATTCAGTATTACTCTTGTTACATCTATCCATCCAGGCTTAATGCAAAAGTCATCACATAGGCAAGACTGTCAAGTGCAGTTCAGATTTTTTATATTGGTTTTGATAGTTTTTAAAAGACATTTCTAATTTTGGATCTCAAAGCTAACTGTGACCTTTCATTGCAAGGATTTTTGAATGCAATGAGCACATTTATTAATATTAATCCCAGGTTAGCTCTTATGTGAATTCCTCCTGCTGACATTTACAGTAACTCAACAACTTTGAACTTATTTTAGGGCTTTGAAGAACTCAGTTGCTTTATTAATGATAAGAATTAAAACAAAATGACAATACAAACATTTTTTAGTATTTATTTTATTCCTTAAAATTTCAATGAGTTAGGAAATGAAAACAGTTATGTTTACTAAAATACAAGTGCTGTGATGTTCTTTTATAAATGTCATCCTCGGCTACAGGGTCAAATAATGCAAAAAAATGATTCATGAATATTTTCATGAATAACATTGACAAGATCGGCTGACTTATAAACTGTAAATAATGTGACCCCAGAAATAAGTGACTTGGATGGTAGCTTGGAATTACTTAACATGCACACAATTCCAAAATGTTTTACATATTTTGTTACAAGTATTACTTTCACTGGAATATGTATGTTCTTTGTTTATTTGTTCATTATATCTTTTGTTTTGCCCTATTTGCCATTTTTGTGCTGAAACTAGCCGCAACTGGTTAGTAATGAAGTAGCAACTCTAATGTATAGTCCTTCTGCTAGGACTGCAAATTAGATAACATTTGTAGGAAGTGAAGCCTATTTCTACAGCTTTCCTGAGTTTTCCATCTGGATGTTGGTTAACAAGGACTTGTCAGAGCGTGGTTGGAAACATAGTATGATTTTAGGTTACGCTTCTGTCTGTGTCTGGTCCTCCTTTGTGTTGATTAAAACTATCTTCTCTGCCATCCAGGATACCACAGCCTGTGACCAAGCAATCTAAGGCAAAGCAGTGAAAACATAAGGTTTCAGAAATAATATAAGGAAGAAAAAAAGTCATCGTCTCATCCCTTTCAACATGGGAAACATTTGGACTGGAAGTGCAAGGTGAAAGTTCTCAGACTTGGAAATAAGGAGAGCTGCACTTGATACTCATTTTTGACTTGCTTTCAGTGTATCCTTACAGGCTTTCGGTAATCTTAGTGTATTATAAGAAGAGATTTTGACAAAATATGATACATCTCCTTAGTCTCAGGAAGGAATGAAAATATACTCGAATAACTGATTTGTTGAACTTGGAAGATTGCATGATTGTGACCAAGACAGAATTACTAAGATCAAGAAAGAATCAAAGTTTATGAAAACATTTGTTACTACAGAATTCAATGTACAAAACCCAAAGTAATAAGAAGATTATAGTTTATCAGCTTCCAATTTCTACAAAGCCAGGAGTGAAATAAACAGTTTCGTAGAGGGAATCACCCCCTCGTTCAGTAGCTGGTTTAGGTACAGCGATTTCATGACTGCTCTCTGCCCTCCCGAAAGAAGAACTTTTAAATTCTGTTAAAGGCAATATTATTTATTTTGTGGATTGTGGCGAGTAGGGACATGGTGTCTCACAGCGAATTAAGTACTTATTAACAGCCTAACTGAGCAAAGAGTCAGCAACCAGCTGCTGAGGTAGGTGAGACCAACTGGGGCATGTGGCATAAGGCAAGAGCACCTCCAGCCAGGAAAGCGGCAGGCAGAGGAGACACACAGGTCACACTCTTTTTCCCTTGGCTTAATAGGAAACAGATGAATGAATATGCAGGTTAAAGGCAGAGGAAGAGCTTTTCGCATAAATTTAATGTTGTGCAATGCAGCTTTTTCTGAGAATCAGAATCCAGAGCCTTGAACTCATACGAGTCCTTGAGGACTCGTACAGATACTTTGCTGAACTATGTGGAGGAAGATAAACTTCTTGTCTCCAATTTCAATGACTATCTGGAATATTTTCCGTTCATTTGTGCTCCTACAAACTCTTCAGCTGCACTGTCTGCTTTGGGATTAGTAAATATTTTTATTGTTAGACTAATTTTAAGAGAGCTTTTAGAGTAGGGAAATAACAGTATTCATACTAAAGTATTTCATGCCTATTTTAGAGGGTTATTCTAAGGCTTCTGAGGTGACCATCAGTCCCTCATATATTCCCTACAGGTGCCTAAACGGTGATAAGGATTGTATCTTGCTGCCTGGGCTGTTTTGCTTCTTGCTGTGTGGGCTTTTCTGAGAGCTGGGAACAGAGGCATCTGCATTCCAGTCTCCATTAGATAGAAAATCTCTACATCATGTGGCAAGATAGTGGGCAACATGCCTGAAGCTTGAGGGTCCCAAGAGGCAAGTTACAACTCAATATAACAGTTTTATTAGCCAAATTAGGGGAATACTAAGTGATTTAGGTAACCAGACACACATTATCAAATAATACAGCAAACAACGAAAGCAGCACTCTAAACAAATTATTTCAAATATATCCATATAAAGTATCTAGACCATGCTGGATGCATTATTACAAATCAAAGTCTGGGGAAAGTTTATTAAGAGAAAAAATAGAAACATTGGTCCTTATGAATAGTTTGTGTTTATGGAATAATGAATATCATTTCCAGAAGGATTTTCCTTTTTGGGGCAATATTTTTCTATCATTTCTCTCTAGATACACAGTATTTGCAATTTGTTATACATTATTCATATGTATACACACATCATCTGCGTGGTGGTGACAAACAGACACCACCAGATAAATTGAACTAAATCTATGGGGATTTTGATTTAAATTCTTAACCTCAACAGACAGTACCATTTTAATGTGATAAATAAAGCAAGCAAATAAATGCTGTCTTTTCCAAATGTGGAATGAAATATTTCCTTTCCTGAACCAATTCCTTCTACTTTTTACTGTTGATCTATACTACATATATATACATATATGTATATATATTTATACGTGTATATTCTTTTCAGTAAAGATTCTGGCCTACTTGTGCATACGGTAGAGAGAGATTATTCTTGGGCATTTTCAAAAACAGGGACAAAAATCAAGACTCTTCCTCATTTCCCGCTTTGTCATGCCAAAATCTTGTACTGTTGGTGTAAAAGAAACCTGTTTTAAAAGTGAAGAGATATTTTATCATAAAGATATTTTAAAAATCTCTTTAAAATTAACATAATTTTCCCGTAAGAGGTTTAATGCATAGCAGTATGGCGCACAACTAGCAGCGTGACTCAAGAGTGATGGAATGGCTTTCTTGAACCTCCTGCTATTCACAGCAGTGTGGGGCTTCCCTACGATGTCCCGCAGCCCAAGGGAAAGGCAGGCGAGGGCACTTCCTAGCCCCTAAGAAACCGAGCCTTTATTTGCTATCGTTCTTAAATTCTGCATGAGATTCAATCACTAAATTTCCCACTAATCATGCGCTTCCAGATGGCAGATTTCAAAAGTTCTAAAACAGCTTTTCAGTTTTAAGCCAGCAAGAAATATCTTTTACAGTTTCAGTGTAATTGCCAGTTTGTTTACTGCTGTCAGAGCTGTGTCGGGTGAAGTAGCTCTCAAAAGAGTTTCAACAGCTCTGGCCCACCAAAAAATATTGCAGCCTCTAATTACAGTAGCTTGAACAATTGCTCACCCTTATAAAAAGTTATATGTCCTTTTCTTGCTGCTTGCTACCTCCAAAACCTATAAATCATTTTGTATTCCACTAAAATTCACCCTCTTCTGATGAGGAATCCAGGCCTGTTTTTAAAAGCTATTAAATAGTTTGTGGCAAGTACTGAAGAAAAGTAGTGGGACAGGTTTTGTTGCCCAGCTGTAATTTCCAAGATGGATCAACAGATTAAGGAAAATTCATATTCTTCACAAAAAAAAAAAAAAAAAAAAAAAGAATCCAAAACTAGTGATACCAAACTTCATTTTGCCTGTTCCCTGAAAATGCATCTTGCAAAAACAAATGGGATACAGCATCTTCATTCCTCTTTTAATATAGGGGCAACTAACTTCTGGGATGGGTTGATTATTCTGCAAAATAGTATGAACAGCATCCTCTGAACAGTGCTCTGGACTGCACACACACTATCACCGAAAACCAAGTTAGGTATTTCTCAGATATTTAGAAGTAATGGATGTATATGTTCATATTCATACTCTGTTAGAGTAAAATATCTTTTCATATGACTAAGGAATTGCCATCCTTGCAGAAGCATGTGCAACTCTGCAGTACAGGAAATGCAGCTTAGGACTCCCAAAATCTTTATTTCTCTTGAGTTTTCCAGCAGCATTGCTCCACATGTTTTGAAATCACAGAGTAAACATGTAATAAGTAGCAGAAATTTGATATTTAGCTCCTGACCTCTGCTCACAATCCGTTCCTCTTCACACCTGGATATTTCTATGCACTCTGTAAGGGCTAAAAACTAGAAAGCATGCTTAATCTATTGAAGAAGTTGTGTGTGGCACAGTATATAGCCAAAATGTATCAGATTATTTAGCAGTCTTTGGTCCAGGAGTGAAATGTTCTGAATTTGTAAATACATGGACAAAAACACTTTAGCTGTCCAGACAGCTTGCTGCCCAGAGCTCTTGGGAGCAATAAATTAAACATTAAATGAATAGAAGACTGGGGAGTCTGCTTACCTTGGTGCTGTTCTTGACTTGTTGATACTTGGCAGGACTCCTTAAGCATACCACGCATTCTTGGAGGAGGCTTTTAAACAATTAAAAAGCATTCTTTCTCAGCAGGGTTACAGGAAGTTTGTACCAGCTGCCAATCAGCGAGACCTCATGTTTCAAATCTGATGTCACTCGACAGGAAACCCAGCTCTCTCCTTGACATAACACATCAGAACCCTTTGCAAAGTATCTCTATACTTTGTTGAATGAATCAATAAATGAATGAAATGAGCATGAAGGGGGTGATGTGACAAGTTTTCAAAAACAAGTAGAATATCGTAAAGCCTTTTTCCTGGAGGAAAAACGCTGCTAGGAAGCAGGCCCATACTGATCACTGCTGTTCCCCATCCTGCAAATTTTGTTAGAGACATAGAATTTTTTGAGGTGGTGGGTTTATTTTAATATAAATATTTTAAACACTCTATTTAAAATATCTTAAATAGAGATCTGTTTCTGGTATAGGAAACCTCAGCATCTGTTTCATAGAGACACATGCTTTGATTTTGGTTTTGGGCTTTTTTTGCTTTTTTTTGTCTTTTCTTTTAGTAATATTTCAAACTCAACTTCAAGGATGGAAAAGCATTCAGGTAATGGGCTGATTAAAAATGAGCTTTAAGTGGACTATTAACTTGAATCAAGAAACTCCAAAGAGAACTAATAAATCCATTGCTTTTGAAAAGGAAGATCAAACAAAAGTGTCATTTTTGTGTCACTATTCTAATTTATCATTCATGATGGATTCTTTATCTGAAAAATATTTAAAAATATTTAAAAATATTACTACACTTGGTTTAAATGCTTTGACTGCTTAGTGGGAAAAAAAGCACTCTTTTGGTTCATATATTTCCTATAACATTGGCAATTTGTTCCTTACACAACCTCAGTGAGGTTTGGTTTAATGCTACAGTCATTTATCTATCAGTTTTGAGAACTTGACTTGAGAACTTAGTGTCTGCGTATGAGATTCAGAAAAGCTCTTAAGCACATTTACTTTACATCACGTTACTGAATTGCAGCTTAGTTTCATCTGTTTTTGAGATTTGAGACCTGCTGCTGAAACCCTCGTACAGCATGATCCTTCAAAAGGACAAAATCTGCAGACATAGGGAATATTCAGTCTAACTATTCACTATGAATTCATGTTTCCTGCTGAACAAGTCTTACTGAGGAGAGTGAAACCCCATAGTGTGAATGAGATCACATAAGTAATTCACTTCCCATTTTACATTACTGCCTCATGTTTCATGTAGAACTGAAGGTTTTGACAAAAAGAGAAAGCACAGGATGAATAAAATTACATTGGGTCACCCCTTCTTGAAAGTCCTGCACACCCCTGAGGTGATGCTAATCCTTTCACTTTCCTGGTTATCCTGTTTAGAATTCCACCCCTTTGCACAGAGTGATGAGCCTGATATTGTCACCTGTGGGGCAAACGAACCGAAGGTACGCATGATATTTTTAGGAAAGAAAGTGCAGCAAATTCCCTCCAAATCTGATTGATTCATTCCATCAGCTGTAGTGGGTGCAAACGTGGGAGATACCTCCATAATCAAACTTTTGTTTCATTTTTCTCTCCACTGAGTGGTCTGCAAAGATGATTATATGTTAGGACTGGTGATTAGAGAATTTTATTTCAATCGTGTTTACTTTGTATGTAATTATAACTTTGATCAGTGTGTCATTTTTTAATTTTGCTAAAATATTTGTTTCCCTTTCACATGAGCTGCAACTGAAATGTTTCCGATGAGAGGTACTCTGGAAATTTGGAATAAAAAGAGGTCCTTCTGAAAACAGTGATTAATTGAAAATGACACTTTACCTTATTCAGGGCAGTTTTGACAGACCTCATAATTTAAATAAAAGGTTTGTATTTTTTTCTGTTTTGGCACATTCTGAATAAAACATTTGCCTTTCAGTTTGAAATGGTATTTCGTTTGGATATTCATTAATTTATATTGTTTTAGCTGAAAAGTTGAAATCAAAATAATTCTTTTGAACAGATCTGACTATTTGAAATTGTCCATACGCCAAAAATTTCATTTTTTTTTTTCTTTCAACTCCGATTTAGGCTTTAGTCCAGATTCTGAAGATTTGGACTGGATAAAGGAGTGTGAACACTCTGCTCTTGCACACCACATGGCAATAGTTAGGCGTACCTTAGTTAAAAGTCAATGTCTCTGACTTAACACCAGTTTCAATGGCTTTGCACCTAAATATGGTTTAACATCTGTTTAAACCTTTATATATAGAAAAGAAAAAAAAAAAAAAAAAAAAAGGAAGATTCCTCTGTAATGAACTACGCTGAACTACACTTTCCGAAATAGTTTAATTTTCACTAAAATCTTCTCATGGGTTCTTCTCATGAACTGTTGAAATCCCATTTTAACACTGATGGTAAAATAATATTTGAATATTAATACCTCAATAATTGCTGTCCATTTTATACAAATTTTCTTTCAAGAAATAAAATTTACAAACAGTTATCATTTGAAACAATACATTTTGTTCAGATTCAGATTCCTTAACTTCACAAAATTGGACGTCACCATCAAAACCCTCTAAAAAATACCCTCTTGTTCTTTAATGACTTGCTGTTATAATGTTTTGAGTCTTTCCGCAATACTTCTTTCTTGATCCATCTCTTAATCAGTGCCTTTCCAAACTTACAAGATCCAGCCCCTTTACTTATGGCAATTCATACAGCTCTGACAGTACAGCTCACAGCCATCTCTCTAAAAAACTATGACAGAAAGAGGAATAGTTATTTTCAGATCTCTCTCAGATCTCAGTATTTCTTTCGAGGAAGGTTTTAATTTGTACTCAAAGATCGAGAGCAAAATAAACATACCAATACTGTCATTAATCTATTCATTTTTTCATAAAGAAATCTCTTCCTTTTCCGTGGATAAACAGAGAGTATACGGAATCAGTACCAGATTTAGAGAGTATATACAGCCGAAAAAAAAAAGAAACTAAACAAAACAAACAAACAAAAACCCACTTTATGGTCAAAGGAAAGAAACAGGGATTAATTGAATAAATTATTACTTTTTCCTCCTCAAATTCTTGCAGCTGTAAAAATAGCGATATAACTAATTATCATTCTAAGTGTCAAAAATTTTTATGTATATCCAGAGTTTACATAGCAAAAAGGTCAGCTCTACATCTGAAACTGGAACCCAGAGCAGGGGCTGTCAAGGAAAAATGCCATATTTTGTTCATGAGCAGACTGTTTGTATCACCCAGATGTAGTCTGGGCTGACAAGATGTATTTCAAGAACAGAGTTTTCATGAAAGCTGCACTTGAGTTGGTGACAGTAGTCTGCTATTTTTTAAATGAGATTTCCACAATTCCCATTCAAGCAGTCATCTTATTTACAGTCAGGCTATTGAATGATTTAAGACTATGAGATTACGTCTGGATTTGGGGAAATATAGACCTCAAAAATTTTCAAGAAAGCACAAGCATCTGAAGAAAATTTCATAGCAAGCCAGCTTACTGGAGAGCCAGATCCAGTTCCAGGGTGAAGACTGACTCTTAATTGGAGATTTTTCCTATTTGTTTTGTGAGCACCAAAAATAAATGTGATCCTTCTGGCTCTGTATTCTCTTCATGCTCTTCTCACTTCAGGCAGGTTACATTAGGAACGTATAGCCTATACAGGGCTCTCAGCTCTTTGAGAAGCTGGACATTTGCATCTAGGTTTTGTAAGCTCAAGAGGCTGAGCAGTATTTTGTCTGAGTTAGATTTAAAATAAACCTCCAAGGCTTAGGTTTGTTACTACAGTTTTGCAAATGAGATTTGTAGAGCTGAGAAATATAAAAAAAAATGTTGTGTAGCTAATTTGTGCAAATCATCCCAGAGAATCTCTTGTGTTATTCTGTAAGACTTTCTCTTTTCCCTTTCCTTTCCTTTCCTTTCCTTTCCTTTCCTTTCCTTTCCTTTCCTTTCCTTTCCTTTCCTTTCCTTTCCTTTCCTTTCCTTTCCTTTCCTTT
>VZSV01000082.1:2418000-2429746 GCA_013398735.1 Nothocercus julius | reverse complement strand
TAACAGTGAGGGTGCCAGAGCCCTGGCACAGGCTGCCCAGGGAGGTTGTGGAGTCTCCTTCTCTGGAGATCTTCCAAACCCGCTTGGCCGCAGCCCTGAGCCACCTGCTGTAGGTGACCCTGCGTGTGCAGGGGGGTTGCACTAGATGATCTCTAGAGGTTCCTTCCAACCTCAAGCATTCTATGATTCTATGATTTCATACTTAGTATCTATTATTTTCAGATAGTAAGGCAGCACAGATTTCATTGCATTTGTTAAAGACCAAAATATTAGATTATTGCAGACTACTTTTGCCTGATTGCAAAAATGTGCATACATGAAATATGCAGGAGGAACAAAATAACTTATTTTTGATTTGATGCTACAACTGTATCACATCACAATAATATCTGCAATCTGCAAATCCCCTCACATCCAGTTCAGAAGGAAACACATAAATTTCATTAAAAAAAAAACAAAAAAGAATATAATTAATGCGCTTGTTTTCGAAGTCCAGCAATAATTAGCGAGTGACAGATTTACATTTGCCTGTGCAACATGAGTTTTGCTCTCTTGCATACCCATCTTGGTCACTGTTTGAGAGAGAAATCTTACATAATAAAAGGTGTGTCACCATGCATTAGAGTTTATTTTGTAAGGTGCTTTCAACATACTAAGCTTAAGAATGTAACATTTCCTTCTTGATTTTTGAGTGATTGGCTCTGAAGCCTAATAATGCTATTTAAGACAGAATTTTAAGATAATTATACATAATTACCCATAATAATACCTGGGATTTTGTTGCTTGCTTTGTGTATTCCTTAGAATATGTGAAAATTATGCCCTATGAAAAGGGACTTCTGTAGCTTGCATTTGCCTTTGGCAGCAAAAAGTGACAGGAAAACTTGGCAAGTAAGTGTGAGGATCTTTCAAAATTTCCATTTTTGGAAGGCAACATAAATATAAAGTGTATAACCAGCTACTGCAAGGGATGAAATATGAGATATAACAAAAGAAAACAGCTCTCTGATAAGCAAATGCTCAGAGATGATTTTCCTAAGTGTGTTACTGACAGTGACTGATTTTGCTTACTTTTAAATGTTTTCATACCTATCTTTTAATAGATTTTTTAACCAAAAATGATTTTCAGATTTCTCTAATCAAAATGAGTATTAAGTACAAAATTAAATATTTTACGTTATTCCTCAACTATCACCCTAAAGGGGAAAGAAACACATGGAGAGAAACAGTATACATAAGAAGTTTGTTTAAGGAGTAAATAGATGTCATATCTTATTTCAGTAACCTTGGAAGTTTTCTTTTTATTTCATGTCTGCCCTATCCAGAAAAAGATACATTTTTGCACATGCCTACCTTCAGATAGTAGGATTATAATTAAGATATGCTTTTTTCATTTGGTTGGGCATTTTTTTGTTTTTGTTTTTGTTTTTGTTTTTTAAATTAATGGTGCCTTTCTGAATCTAAATGTAAACAGTGAAATCTTCACAAATCAACCTCACAGCCTGCAGTGTTAGCTGAGGACTTGCCTTCCTTCATTTCCAACTTGGAATCCACTGGCCTACAGGGTTCAGAAATAAGTGTCCTCAGCACTTTTTCAAGGATTTAGCTCATAGACAGCACTTCCAAAGCTATCTGTAAATATTGATATCATGGAGATAGCATTGAACCTGAAACATCTTAGCTCCTGGAAACTAAGCATGGTTTTACTTCCAAGTGAAGTCTATTACTTACATCATATTTTTTTTCAGTAGCAGAGTGCCAATTTGTTGGAATATTGAAAAATATAGAGTCAACTTTTGTCTTATTGAAGCTTTTACCCAAACAGTTTTGGTGTCTGTAATTAGGAATTCCTTCACAGAAGATATTATAAGCCCTTATGATTACTCCTTGTGTGAACATCAAAGTATTCTGAAAGAATTAAAGCAGTCAAAGCTGAAATCTCTACATCACTTGCAAAATTCATATGCAAAATTAAATTGTATTTAAGGAACCTTGACTCACTAAAAGCAAGTCATAACGAAGGCTTATATGTAAATGTCTCATTTTGAAGTAAAATTGATTTTAAAAAAATATTATGAAAAGCTTACCAAAGCATTGTCACTTTGAAATTGCAATTTACTTATCTAGCTAGCCCTAAGAATGTAATGCGATAAAGGGATAATATAACTGAATACATCACTTGTCACATTTATCTGCAGGTTTCTAATTATCTGCATTGCCCATACTACATTTTTTATTTTATCAGCTTAGTTGCGTTTGTTGTCCAGTGTGACTGACAGCTCTCTGGTCAAAACATGCTAGACATATTCTTTTTTAAAGAATTTTTCACTGAAGTTTACTTTGCCTAGTCATTTGTTTGCTTACTCCTTGTAGCCAGCACAATGCAGTGACCAATGAAGTTTCATCAGATTTTATTTCCTGTTTTTCTAATCAGTGGGGATCCATGCAAACACATTATCATACCTGCTCTTCTGTTTAGCATTTTTATTTCATATAATAATATACTGAGTTTAATCACTAGAATCCTTATTTAATTTTCTTCTCTTTATGTTCACTCAAGGGCTGATATATTTGGGGAAAAAAGAAGCGATGCCATAGGGAGGAGTCAGTGATGATATGGTTTACAGCCTGTCAGCTTTTCTATTATGAACTGCTATTTTCTGGGGGCTTGTAAATCCAGCAGTAAAACAAAATCCCTTTGGAATGAGGCTTGCCACAAACTATATTTCAGACGAGGAATCGATTTGCTTTTAATGCAAATGAAAGAAAAGAACAAATAAATAAAACATTTGACCAATTTATATAAAAGTGAAAAAAAAAAGAGTAAGTTTCTGTCAGACACTCTTTTATTGCTTTCCTTCATCATATTTTCATTTTACATTTTGATCAGAAGGCTATTTGTTTTATCAAATGTGAACCAGTTGGGTTTGCTAATTTTATTATTTTTTTTTAACGGCTCAACTTATTCATAGACCATTTTTACATCTTAGCACATTTCCTGACCAAAAATGTGTGGGCCTGAAAACTTCTGTTTAATGGAATTCACATTTTTTATGCATCATGCTTTGGAGAAAACCTCTAGCAAACCAAAGTCATGTAATCCAGCAGGAATGTTTAAAGACATGCCAATCACTGCAAAAATGCCTGCTAGGGATATTTATAATAAGTTATACACTTAATTTTTTTTTCATTAATTCAAGTAATTTTCTTCTTTTTGGTTGACCAAACAGTTTTTGCAATAAGCAAGCCTATCTCAGAATGGATGAGACCTTACTGTGAACAGACATCTCCTGCAGGCTATTTCCTTTTCCTTTTCTTAATTAACTTTGATGACCTTACATTTAGATTCACATCACTGTAGATCAGATTCAGCAAAAGATATGCATTATGGATTGGAAGATGAAGTGAACTTTTCAAGAGCTGGTGATGAGAAAAGTAATATTTTGGCTAGAGCTGTCCGTCAACATAAACACCTCAAGTTATACACAGAACATTGCTGGAAATCATTTGCTCCAAAGTTTTTTCTCACTGTCTGGAGTCTGTGAAGAGATTTTGGTCTTTAAATATAAGCCATGGATGCTCACATCTATAGGCAGGGTGAAACTGTGTGGGCAGCAAAGTGGCACATGCCTGAGAACTGGGCGTTAGGAAATCAGTTATTTGTTTGAAGACAAAGAAGATAAAAAATTGTAACATTATCAAATATTGAGAAACTAGTTGGGAAGGAGAGGGAATACAATAAGAAAAAGACGGTGAGGATTTATTTCCTCAATCTATGTGCTGTCTGCTGCTAGACATGATAGAGAGAAAAGAATTTAAGGTTATTCACTTGCATCATATCATTTGCAGGTGCCCTTAGCCTTCTATGAAAACTAGCTCTGATTTGTATAAAGGGAAGCCCATATTGTCATCAATTTTCTCCCATAACCATGCCCTTTTTCTTGTCAGACTCACTTGCAGCTGCATGACACCTCACAGACTAGCAAAAAGGATATTATTTACGCAACGTATAGTCATTCTAAGGAATTTATGGATGAAAAAAGACCAAAATTAAAAATTGTGGAGAGGGTTTTAAACAGTTTGGCTAATACTAAAGCAGTTACAGCTGATCTTCCTGCCATGAAATCAATTGAAACCCCTAAGGAAAGAGTAAACAAAGTCCTGACAGCCATATGAACACCAATTACCATATGGTTGTGAAATAATTTTCACCTCTTGTCAGAATTGCACAATGGGCTAGTGCATGACGGCAGGACTTGTGTTGGATTTCTCTTCTGCTTTCCTCGTGCACTTTCCAATGAATCTGAAGTGATTTAACAAATCTTATGTTCCTGGATGTTCTTGCATTTGGAAATTGCAGAAAAGTTAATTATTTATTTGTTTATGAACATAAGCTTGTCAATATCCCAAGCTTTTAAAACATACAGCTTTTTTTTCTAGTGGGATTGCTCGAGAATTTTAAAAACATTAATGCTTCCTGACTTGCACCTCTAGAGGTGTTCAGACCTTCCTCAGATGAACAGTTATACATTTGCTTGTGTGAATGGTAAAACACAGAGGACTGGATTAAGAATTGCCAATTGGTTCCCTGAAGCAAGGCCAATATCTGCTATGAATGTAGCACAGTAAGTACTGGGTAAAGATAAGAAGAGATCCCAAGGACGCAGGCTGTGAGGTATTTAATAACCAGAAGATGAACAGGCTCATCCAGCGTACAGGAGGTATGCCAGAAGATCAATCCTAAAGTCTCACATGCAGAGCAGGAGGTGAGGAGAAATATTCAGTTCTGACCTCCCACCATGCCAGGAACATCAGCATCTTCATCAGGGCTGTCTTGAAGATGCCTGTCTTCATTTGGGCATCCAGGAAAGTGAGTTACATCTTTGAGCTCCTTCCTCTCTTCTTAAATGTTTACAATTCTTTACAATACATTTTTGTAAATGTACACATGTATTTTTCTTCTTGTTGTTTAATTATAGCTAATATTGGATAGAGTAATTTCTTCCTTTCTGTTATTCTCGTTAATGAAATAATTCAGAAACCCACCTTTGAAAAAGAGACCAGAAAAATGTAGTCTGCACTTCAGCTTTTTGGTCCTTCAACCCAAGTATAGTGGCTTTTATTATCTTTGCTCCTTTCCAAGTCAAGCCATGAAAACATTTTATCCTCTTTTCCAAGCCATGCAATACTCTTATTTCAAGCCTTTGCCCTTCCACCCTTTAGAAATTCTGCGCAGCCTCTGTTTCTGGGGAGGGCAAACCCACGGTGAGGCATCTCTATTTTTATTCTTGCTGCAGCTGCCAGTGTCTCTGCACCAGTAACAGCCAATAGGTCAACCAGCTCCCTCAGCTCTTAAAGGAGTGTCTCCAGTGTCCTGAATTCTGCAGGATTTCAGGCTAAGGTCTGTAGAGACTAATCTTGCCTTCAGAGGTGGAATATGGTGGGGGAAGTCTATCCTTCATTACTACTGATTTTTCTCTTCCAAAGCACCATCTCTCTCTCGCTCTTAGATTTCTCACTAGTGAAGCAGCAAAACAACCTCTTAACTCTTTGCAGGCAAACAGGAAAATATCAGACCAATAAATTGAGGTATTTTTTACATGTAAAGAATAATTCATAAAATCTTTAGAGTAATTACATAGATTCTTATATGATTGAGTGAAAGTTTGGAAAGGTTTATTCTCAGTCTCTCCACAAGTCAGATTTACTTCCTAACTCTTTTCCGAGTTAGGCAAGATAGAGGATCTTTGTTTAAACTACTGATGTTGAAAACAGAGACTTCATTATTTTATCTTGAAAGATTAAAATGTGTTTTACAGAGGTAGGAGGGTAAAAGTGAGTGCCTGGGCATTCATGATATTTGAATCATTTACTGGCTGGACCCTAAGGCAAATATCATGAGGCTGCATTTCCCTCTTGGCTCATTGGGGCGGGTAAACACTTAGTATATTAGCCCTGTTAAGAAGTATATTACAGAGCTTTTGAGATATTATTTGTCTTATATTTGTCCTTTCTCTTTTCCTTTTTGGTTTACAATCCTCAAAAAAAAAAAAAAAAAAAAAGAAAGATTTTGATTAATGTCACTAGGGTTTGTTTCAAGCTATCACATAGCGCCAGTGATCCTCCATTGTCCCATAGCTCGTGCAGGCGGTGCAGTCTGACGCCAAGACTTGACTATTAATATCTTTCTATCCTTGGCACAAAAAAAGCTAATGCAGTGTGGAATTTAAATAATAACTTTTTTCTCCATCTATAATGGCTCACCACAATAAATGTTTCTATAAATATAAATATAACATCTTCTTTATTGTTGACCAAAATAAAGTGACAAAGTATTTTAAATTACCATTGGATAAATTCTCTGAACACTGAATTTCGCAGTTTAAAAAAACTGATGCAAGAACAGAATTTTCCCTTTATATTCTTGTTGACATGATTGATTTAGAGAGGTGTATGGTGGATACTGGGGAAACAGCTTTTCCTCTACATCTGATTAAACACATGGTAATATTGCTTAGTGATGTCTCCTGCCAATGGTGAAGATCTCTCCAGAAATAGGAGTACCTTGCTATTGTATTCAAGCTCCTTAGGCATACAGAAAACTATTTTTTATTACTTCATTTACCAAAAATATTCAGAAAAAAATAGTAACTTTTTAGTAACTTGTGTACAAAACAGAAATTGTCTATTTTTAAACTAACATTTTAAAATTACTTTCTGAATGTCTTAGAAAAGTCCTTAACCAGTGTCAGAAGAATTTGTTGTTTGTAGCTAAAAGCCAAGCTAGTATACTTTGAATGGATATATGAATTATTCAGTGCTCCTTTCATCTGTCAATCGCAACAATATAAGTCTTTCACTCATTCAGTTCATGGCATTCAACACAGTCACTGTCATCAAGTCACTGTCTGAAATAAAATTGCATAAAAAATTACACAGTTTTTAAGCTTCTATCTGTAATGCCTATGAGAGGGTTGATGCCACAAACCTGTTTTTTTTTTTTTTTTTTTCCTATTGCCTCTTCTTAAGCTATAAGAACATCCAAATTAGTTTGTGACAGGAAAATAATCCAGGTTCATGGTCATTTTGACTTTTTGACAGCTGTCTATAGACATGAGGGATCTTTCTTGTTACTCAGAAGTGTTGCAGTATAACAATATAATATGCCAGACATTCTCTATATTTGTGCTGGAAAAAATTTTTGATATCAGCCCTAGAAATTCAAAAAAAACTTTGTTTGCTTTACATTTTCCAGTAAGGTACTCCACAGGACAAAATATTTCCTGTTGCATTTTTAAGCATTTTTAAGCTTTTTTATCAGAAAGCTAAGTTTTCACAGAGTTTGTATAAAACAAAACCACAAAAAATGCAAGAAGAATAGTGCAACAAATTAAGCGAGAATTTAGGGGGAGTAACTTTACCTAAGTCTTTACAAACTAGTCTCCTAGTTAAAGTCACAAACTTCTGAAATATGCTGATTTTGTTTTTGTTTTTGTTTTGTTTTGTTTTCCTAGAAATTTACACTAGCAGCATTAATTCTAGAAGCATTCAGAATAACTAAAAATACCATTACAGGCTAAATATATATATTTTTAATGCTATTAATTAGTCCAGATTCCTATTAACATTCCTACTTGCTAATACACGTCCCAAATTATGGATTGCAAGGCAGTGTCTTGAATTGGACTTCTGTGGAGTGAATCTAACTAGCATGTTTGTTTTATCATTAATCTTGTTGGTCATTATATCATTTACTGTTCATTATAGCAAGAGATAAATTGCAGAAATGCTTAATATTGTTAGTTCAGCTTGGCTGCGTCCTTTAGTGACACTAATTCTACCAAGCAGTTGGGCAAAATCAATGTCTGATGCACGATTTGTATTAAATTATGCTTGTTATATGATTGAATCAACACTACACAGAGTTTTCTCAAGTTAATTGATCAACTCCTACAAAACAAATTAATATGATACATCAAACTTAAGCTGAACTGTAGACCAGAACAGAACAAACATGAGCACTGAACAAAAGCCAAGTTGCATCAGGCCACACAGATCCAAGTAACTAAGGCCATTCCTTGGCTCAGATGGCAGTGAGAACTCACTTTAGTGTTTTGAAACAAATATCAAATGCAAGTTTCAAATGGTTTAATGAGCAAAGAAATCTATGAATTATAAAGTGGAAATCGCACCCATTTTGTTTTTTTTCCAACTTGTCATTCAAAATTTCCTTTAGATGAAATTTTGAGTTTAGAGCTGATATTTAGATTTCAGTGGAGAAATTCAGCCTGCAGGTAACTCATCCAGCAATTCAGCTGATGACACATAATTGGTGTAGTTCGCTAAGCATGCATTCACTGCTCTTTTATTCAGACATATTTAAGTGGGACTTGCTCACACTTCCTCTTCTGACTGCAGTGGTTTAGGCACACTTTCCTGTCTCTTTCTGCCTATGAAATCTTGCTTGATCTGCTAGGTCTGCTGCTTGCCTAAACTCTTCCTTCTTTAACTGTGCAAGTGATCCAGGTTGGTTTAAACTAACTATGCAAGTGAGATGGATAAGTGAAGAGCAGCCTCTGAGTGCAGGCTGGTCAGGCACAGGAGTGAAGGGGAAATTTGGGAGGGAACAGAGAAAATACTTCATTTTAAGTGAGGGTAAGGAGAGGTAAAAGATTTAACCACCCACCCAGCAATTAACCTACCCTTCATTGTTACACCAGTTGTAGCTCATGTTTTGTTGTACAGAGATTGTAGCTAAGCAGAGTGCAGGACACATCCTCCCTGCTGACAGATAATCTTTCCTAGCAACCATGATTAATCTCTCCTAGACTTCTTTCTGATTATTGGTCTCTGTCTCAATTTATAGCAGGACTGTGAATCCTTCCACCATGCACATGAAGAATCACAGAATCACAGACTGGTTGAGGTTGGAAGGGACCTCTAGAGACCATCCAGTCCAGCCCCCTGCTCCAGCAGGGACACCCAGAGCACGGGGCACAGGGCGGCAGCCAGGCGGGTTTGAAGATCTCCAGAGCAGGAGCCTGCACAGCCTCTCTGGGCAGCCTGTGCCAGGGCTCTGGCACCCGCACAGCAAAGAAGCTCTGCCTCGCATGGAGATGGAACTGCCTGTGCTTTAATTTGTACCCATTGCCCCTTGCCCTGTAACCAGGCACCACTGAGAGTCCCCCTTGTCCCAGAGCCAAAGGACATACAGAGGAAGTATAGAGGTCACTACAGAGGTCATCTTTTTTATTATTATTTTTTTTATTAATCAATTAATTTATTTTTATCTGAATCAGGCAGGAAAGCTTAAATCTCAGTCTCAGTCTAATGTTTTCCAAATCACAGTAAGGACTTTCAAATCCCTAAATCTTTCATATCTTGTAAAGATTAATACCTATGTAATGGTCTGATAGGGTGTCTTTTTCTTCCCTCCTTTTGGATATATAACCACGTAATTATTAATGCATCTGACCATTTGTAATCCTAAAGCGCAGTAGACAACTGTCAGGCGTTTTCACTTGTGAGTCATGTGACCAGGTTTTTAGATGTTGTTATTCTCTGTCCAGTTATTTGCGTGAATGGTTTTCAGTTCATAATTACAAATGCAACAGCAACACTGGTTGAGCCCTAATTTCTTAATGTTCACCTTCAGTAATGAGATAGCATGTGGACTTTGGGCATTCAATAGGGATATTAATTTCAGAAAGGAGATGTCTGCAAATGAAATATTAGAAATGAAAATGGAGACAACATGACCCATTAAAAGAAATCAGCTCTAGGTGTCTCTACTTGATCAAGAGGTGTTGGAATAAATGACTGCCAGATGTCCCTCCCAATCTCAACTATTCTGTGATTTGGTGATCTAACATGAAGTGAGAAGGGTGAGGTTAAGCTTGAAGTGGCAATGTGATTTATATGAGCATGGTCATGTTGCATTTCATTTGATAATAGGAACTAGATAATAAACCATATTTAATTCATTGCCAGCCTGTGATCCTAATCTAATGGTACTTGGAAAAGTGCCTTTATTGTCCCCTTAAAATCTGCCTGGTCTCTGACCTTCACAATACTAATTAGCCAATATGCATTAATTAGCAAATACTGAATATTTATAGAAAGATCTTCAAACTGAAGTGTTGTAAAAGACATTGACAAGAGGTCTGAACAATTAGGATTACTAAATAGGCTGGAGGACAAGACAGTATTTTGCACACGCTAAGAGTTATTTATTTCATCATTGTGGTCTTTTGTTCTTCACTGAAAGAGGCATTTTCACAACACTGCAACTTTTCTTGCTTCTTGTGAACTTCTGATTAGTGCATTCAGGTGCTTTGTTTTAAGCTGTTGTCAGTGCATAGAGTGAGAAAGTCCATTTGCAGTGCAGAAAGTTAGTTTCAGAGCATCCTGAAACTAACTTACAAATTGGTAAGTGGTTGCTGCAGTCCCTGATGTACCCCTTCCACATCAGCATCTCTGTGCATGGAGGTGACCTATCCTACGTACAGCCTGAAGTGTTGCAACCACAGCAACTTTCATGCCCATATAGAGCTGAAATGCTTATGCCATTATAATGTGATGTGAATGTTTCTATCATACAAGAATAAAGATATCAATGATATTTTTCCAGGCTTTTTTTTTTCTTTATATATATTCCTGCTATCCATAGTAGGAAAAGCCATTCTGGTAGACCTTCATCTTAGCATTTTTAGTTCAAGCTGCATTTTTCATCCTTTGAAGTTTTTATTATAAGCTCACTGCTTAATACTAAACTATCAACAAACAGAATCTTTAGACCTAGGATAGCCTCTTTTCTGGTTTTATAGCTGAAAAATCTAAGCAATATTGTATTATTTTTTAAAAATATAACAGATGATGGAAGGAAATGAAAACAGCAGCTTTAGAACTTTTTCATACTGTTAATGAAGAGAAAGAGAAAAAGAAGTGGACTAAATACATTCCATGTTCACTACAGCTGGGTCATCAGTTGCTTAACCTGAAGCTTGAACACTATGAATTTGACACTGTTTCTTCACTTTGAGGTGGCTAATTTCAGTTCACTCAATCAGTTAATTTCAGCATCAAGAGTGGATTCACCAACAAAACTCATGCTACAAATCGCTATAGATCTGTTTGCTTCAATTTAATTATTTCAGTTAAGCCCTAGTCCAATATTTTTAAAATGCTGTACAGACACATCTCAAGCTGAAAGTAACAGGTTTAAAATATCAGCTGTTAGAGTAGGCCAAAGTTTGAAATATAATTAGTGTTTTTCCCCTTTCAATATTCAAAATAGCAGAGACACATGCTGAATTGCTTCCAAATATTTAAACAAGATCTGCTGAAAAAACTGTGAGTTGCAAATTCATTTCTGTTTGCTGCCTTGGCTCAGGAGGGGAACTATCTGAAAGCTGCCAAAATTTACATATTTAATTCTGTTGTTTTATATGAGAGTGATAAAACAAGAAAGGAAAATTCTTCAGGAGCAGATCCAGAATAAAAAGAATTACTTTCCACATGGAAGCATTTTTAAAAGCTTTCTACAAGTACAGATCTTTTTTTCCTAGGCATTTTCAAACACTGCCAGAGTCCAAAGATCATTGGCCTTACAGACTTATGTTGTTGTCAAGAACAATAACACAAAAGACATTGTATTTACTGAAGCAATGACCCATACTTTTAATTGCCACAATATTTCTTTAAAGTATTTACTGCTATACTTCTTTTTTTTTTTTTTTTTTTTTTT
>VZSV01000082.1:2397530-2410464 GCA_013398735.1 Nothocercus julius | reverse complement strand
AAAGAAAAGAGAGGAAAAGAAAAGAGAAGAGAAGAGAAGAGAAGAGAAGAGAAGAGAAGAGAAGAGAAGAGAAGAGAAGAGAAGAGAAGAGAAGAGAAGAGAAGAGAAGAGAAGAGAAGAGGAGGAGTATTATTGCAGCTGTTGGTGCTATCAGAAGCATGTACCACAGAAAGTGTCAGAAAATGAGTCACAACATCCCAGAAATGACCAGAATTATCAGCATAATCTCATAGAAGGTGAAATAAAAATGGATTTTATGAAATACTTATCTAAAAAAGGTCTTTTAGCATCAAAATTGTCCTAAGGAATCAGAATGCCAAAGAAAGCATTATTCAAAGATCCAGTAATAGTGCACAGTGAGATCAGACCCTGCAAAAATATAATCCATCCTTGATAAAATTCTTGTGATAGTAAAATTTGGAGTGTAAGCAGAGAATGGACTATCTGACACCAATGTGAGATTATGAGAGTGTGATTTTTTTTCTACAAGGTTTATTAGTGGGGCTATGAAAGAAAAAGTAAGATGACAGCAAAAAAAAATCTGAAGTGAAGGAAAATTTGATCTATTTTTCAATGATTCTGAATATACTGATAATCTGAAAGCAAGCAGAAGGTCCAGAAGACATTTGTGTACTAGAAGGGAATAGCAAGAAAAAATTAAATGTACGATCAATAGAGATAAAACCTGAAACAGGCAATTACAGGCAATTATAGTCTATTCAGCAGATTGTTGGCAATTTAAAACCCTTAAAAACTCAATATTAATATTTTTATACTAGTAAGGGAAAATGAGGTGTGAAAAGAACCACAAGTCTGTTGAGAAGAAGCAGTAAATGTAGCAAAAATCTAGTGAACTCACTAGGCAGGGTATGACTATTATATAGGAAAAAAAAAGAAAGAATTATCTATAATTCTGTTAAGGCACTTATGGTGATATTTGACCACATCTTCTTTGAAAACATATTTTAAAACAAATACAGGCCAGGAATACCAATATCTAAAAAATCCACAAAGCAAACATCAATGAAGGAAAAATATGGGAAAAATCTGACAACAGCTGATGACTCCAGAGCAAGTAAGATGAAGGTGGTCAAAACTCAACTCTGTGTCTTTATTTAACATTCCTCTGCACTGCCTACCTTGCCTACATTTCTTTCCATATCACTCACACTTAGCTTTTGAGTAATTCACTGAGATTTTGTTTTTGTTTTGCCATACACCATTATTCCTCAACTTACACGAAGTGTTTTTGATTCTTTTTCTCAATTCCTTGCTAATTCCTAATTTGAGGATGAGCAGAAGGTAAGCATATCTGCTTTGCAAGGGCAACCAGTTAAAGGCTACTCATCATAAAAGACTAGGAAAAGACATAGGAAAAGCAATGAATTAATTCCACAGACACACAACCTCTAAGGTAGGAGAGATAAGGGAGACAGTAACAGAGACCAGAGCTCTCGGGTCATTGATTAATGGGCTGTTGCAGGAGTTGCTCAATCTGTGCTGTGAAGATGGGATTTGGTCAGGACTTTGACCTGGCAAGAAGCAGGGAAAGGAGACTTGTCATAGGTCTCATGGGAAAGAGTACCTGGATTATGGGGTGCTTGAGAGGGCTCAAGGGGCTTCAAAACTTATTATGGGAGGTTTTGAGGGGAGTGTGGGAATATGAAGACTTCTGATGGGATGTTCAGAGGAATGGCCAAAGTGGGGATGGAGGAATCTGGGCGGTTTGAGGGGAAATAGTCAGGAAAAGGGTGAACCGGGGAAAACGGTGAACCAGCTCATCAGTGGGATGGAGTACAGGTTCAGAACTTCATTGGGAGCCAGGTGCCCTTTGTGGGTATGGCCACAGGCTCAGCCTCGCCACTGCACACCAGGACAGATTCCACAAGAAAAATCTCCCTCAGTTAACTCCCGTTAGCAATTACTGTTTCTGAGATCAATTAAACACATTTTTAATTCCTGCTAACACTCCTTCTTCAGCTCCCTAAACCCTCTTGATAGAAATCACTGAGTTCTGTTTACTTTAAATTATTCCATTTTAAATGTTGCTGTTTGAGAATCACTCCAAGCTCTAATTCAGGAGCAACTACTTGCTTATCACAGCAACACATGGACATCTACCTCTGCTTTTTTAAAATAAAAAATGGAAATGTTTTGCACTATCCCGTTTTCCATTTCCTTTCCTATAACACTTGTATTATGCTTGATTTGTATTGCAGTTACACCATTTTAAATATTTTGACTTGGGCCTAAAATACTTCTTCCATTGGCTTTCTTCTTTTTCACTAATTCATAGTATTGTCTTCAATAGTTCTAAGATTTCAATTTCTGCTATCTCCTAAAATGCTCAGATTTCATACTTTATGGCTCAGCAGAAGACATGTCTGACAGTCCTGAGATGAGTTCCATTATCTTTCTCCATGGCCATTTTTTTGGACTTCATCAGTTTTGTTGATATAAGCTACTGGTCTTCTGTGAAAATGATAGAAGAAATAAAATTACATTGGAATCAGAGCTAGAAAGAAAGACCTTTTTCAAAGGACTTTCGAGACAATTAGTAAAATAAAATTCAGTCAGAAATATGGAATAAATGTTACATGCATTCAATGCTTATATTTCTGTTCTATGCCTTTTCTTGGAGAGTTATCAACTTTATTATCAAAGTTGCCATTTTACCCTCTGGTGAACTGGTCCATCTATGATTAGAGACATCAAAATCTGTGCTGAACTCTTTAGCACATCTCTAAATTATATGCAATTTATTTAGCAGTTACTGTGTAATTAGTGTATCTTAATTTGAGCTGTTGAGTTCCACATGTAGGATTTATAATTGCAAGATCAATTTGCAGCTAGCTGATTTCACTACCAGGATTTTTTCTTGTGGAATATTAAAATACTCTTTTAAAATGACCATGGTAAAGAGGTCTGTGCTAGTCCCATTTAAAATTAAAGTAACCACCTGGACTTCCATCCTGAAGGAGTATTTATATAACACTAGGGGCAGAAGAATGTAGAAGACCATGCACAAAACCAGCTGAATTAATTCAGGAGACTCATTTCAGTTTGTATGTGTGTAATGCACATGCTTGTGCATCTGTATATGATTTTCATTAAATAACCTCGTTATTTGCTAAGAAAGTATTTTTTTTTCTCAAGAATAGCTCTCCATATGGAAATGACAGCAACAACAAATAACTTTTATCAAAGCTTGGAAAACCTTGGGAAGCTCAGCTTTTTGTTGAGGAGCTTTCTGCTTTTATACAGATCTATGGCAACGTTTAAAAAATTTTACTCTTTACAGCCCCTGCAGCCTTCACATGCTTCTGTGTTGTGGAAATAAGATGTATTTTAATGAACTGGTCTTCAAAGCAGATAATAGGCTTTAGAGAGAACTCTAATCAATCTGTGCCTTTTGACTGTATCTGTTGCCAATGAAGTCTCTGCGACTGCAGCCCTGTCCCTGTTAGAAAAACAAAAAGTAAAACAAAACAAACAAACAAAAACAACCCTAGAATGTCAAATCAGAGTAGCCAGTGTAGGTTCATTAACTCGTATTGCAGCTTTCCCTTCCAGGGTAAGGAACCAATTTATTTTCTCAAAGTTAAACGCTGAAGTTTGATACCTACATGAACTAAACAATTGATAGAAGCAATTAGAGGGAAAGTTGTCCAGGCCACAACAACCTAAAAATCAAAAAAGAGAGAAAGGAACTGGGGAGCGGGAAAGAAGAAGAGAGACGGCACAAAATGAACAAAATAATGAGCCTGTGAAGAAAACAAGAGAGAGGAGGCAGCCCTAGAGCGAGAGACATTTCTATGAAGACAAAAAGATGGCCTCCCCTCTTAGCTGACTATAGCTGAATGCACAGAAACATATGGACCACAGCTCCGAATGCCCTTCTGACGCGGCTGCTGCAGATGGCCTGCTCAGTAGCCTCTCCATAGGGTTCTGCAGAGGAGCCAAGATCGGGGCAGAAAATTTCGAACATGCAGTTAGTTCCCCTCTGCCAGTGAAGCCATGCATTGATTCCAGGTGCACGTCGCATCCAGAATGATGCTTTTGTGCTGCAGATATTATTTAAATATGCCTTTGTATTAACATTTTGGAACAATTCCGTTACTAATAAAAAAGAGACTATTTTAATATTAATTTCTCCCAGTTGGATTTTGAGTGAAGCCATTAGTTTGATTTATGGGCCCACATTGAATTTTCCTCCTACTCAGGTTGAGGGAAACAAACGCAATTTGACTTGGTGCCTTCTTGGAAAAAAAAAGTACCTACAAATAAGTCATTTTTTGAGTCATTTGGAGTTTAAAAAAAAAAAAAAAAGAATGGAAAATTCAATAAAATCTGTTCAACACTAGCCTTAATTGTTAATTCATCATCAAAGTTTATTTGGAGCATGAAGCCAGAAAATGGGCTAAATATAAAAATGCCTGTGTCTTAGTTCGCAGAGGTAAGTATTATTAAGTACTGGAGAGATCTAGAGACATGATGTTTAGTGGCTGAATAAGGCTGGATTTTTCCTCAGAGAGGCTTAAAAGGAGCCTTTCTCTCACTTCATCTAGTTCTCAAACTGCTTGGGAAAATGCTAATTCTATTATCCTTCAGAAAGCAGGCAAAATCCCCCAAACTAACACAAAGAAAGATGGCAAAAAAAGAAAGAAAGAAAGAGGTATAAAGAAGTCATATGGACTGTAAATTGGTAGATTAAAGAAGAAAAAAAAAAAAGAGCACACACAAAAAAAGGTAACAGCAGGCACCACTGCATCTTTACCTCTTGAATCGTAACAGATTTTTACAGTTAAACTTGTATGAATTGAGATGTATTTGCTTCATATAAACTAGTGCTGTGCTATACGCACTCCGCAGGAGGATTTTGAGGTATCCAGCCGTACTAGTGCTTTGTAAAGCGGTGACACAAGGCGAAGGAACGGTGCTTCTGCAAATGCTCCAACACAGAGAAGCCATGACTCCTTTCCTGCCTGCAGGTTGTGCGTTTTGAAGCACCAGAGGCCACAGTTATTTCAGCACCATTCGTTTTCCCCAGGAAAAATGCATGTCCTGCTCACTCCTGAGCATCCCTGCCTGAGCAACCCAAGAAGCAGAAGGCCTCCCCTGCCTGTCTGCGATCTATCTGACCTTCAGGTTCCCCTCAGAAAACTATTTTGCCGCTGTAGGTAATCAATATATAACTCAAGAGAAATATGAAGATAGGGAAAGCATGAGATTTAATTGAATTAAGCTAACACAAGGGCACAGCCTCCATCCGCAACTCCCCTTTTCTTTAGCTGCAAGAGAAATTCCAGCAAGCTACAGCAGCATGTTACAGACTTCAGGCCTCCTGCGCAGAATTCAGGTCAACGTCGCCGCTGCAAAAAACTTGAGGGCTTTGATTATAACAGGCATTGACTACAATATAAATAAGTCTCTCATATGCTCGTGACTAGCATTTGTGTGGAGGAAAAATGTTAAGTGGTGTTTGTATCCTTGACACAATATGAGGTGAGATTAAGATAAGCTTCTCTGTGTGCGTGTACAACAAGAACATTAAAATTAAACAGCATTGTTTACAACGGGAGATGCAATAAGCTACCTGCAGGTTAAAAACTGCTATCAGTTTAACTTGAGAAAAAAAGGAAAATGCATTCGGTCCATGGTTCTATTATGGTAAATCTATTTAAAAGTCCTTTTCTTCTCTCTCTCTGGTGTCTCTAAGGCACCTGTCACCTTGGAATATAATCCCCTAATTTAGGCAAATGGCATTTAGTTAAACACTTGTGTCCTGGTTACCAGATGCACTACTGCCCTCTGCCAGTGAGTGTAAAACAGGCGTGCTTATCCAGGGCACACGGGAAAACTCTGGCTCCATTCAAAACAGTAAGAGCTTGTCCATGAAACAGGAAGCAGGTTAAGATTTTAAAGCACAGGAAAATATGAACGTGCAAATGAAGAAAGACTTATTTATAATGCAATAGAATATACAAAACGTAGCATCTTTGTCTGCTCCTCCCTGTATAAAATGGCTGTGGTGCCACCAAGGCTCCCTTGCACGCCTGTGGCCGGACAGGATGAAGCCGTAACACGTGGTCCTGAGGAAAACCGTTGCGCTCATCATGGCACTTGGTGGGATCAGGAGGTCCACGTGCACTGCAGCACAGTAGTAAGGGTAAGCCTGCCACAATTATACCTGCAACTGCTCCTTTTCTGAGAAGCAGATTACATGCCTTGCCTGTCCAACGGAGGGAGCAGATGGACTACTGGATTATGAGCTCTGCACTGCACCTCTTATAACGTGGACAATTTTCTGGAGGAGCTCTCTGGTATCATTACCTTCTTCCAGCTTAGTTGACTGCTGTCAAACCTGGGTAAAAAGAGCTTCTGGGAGGAAAGACCTGAAAAAAGCCTCTGTGAAGACCTGTGCCTCCTACCCTCGGGCGCTGCTGGTCACTAGAGACTCTCGCCCTTGGTGCCCACCTGCACTACCCTGCAGAACAGCCCAGTGCTGCCCCATGGGGAGCCCCTGCCAGAAACAGCCACGGGAGCTGATCATGCAACGCCCTGGCAGCCTTAACTCAAAACCATTCCACTGACTGATTAGGCAGTAAGAGGGAAAAAGGCAAAATGTATATTATTATCTCAATGGTGAAAGGTAACATCTCGCTGTGTTCTAAAAAAGAAATTAGCTTTGAAAATAAAGATAAAAAAATGACTTTCCTGTGGATGGAACATGTATATTTAGCAATCTTCATGTTTCCTTTGGTAGAAGCAAGATCTTAAGAGTCTCTCCTTCTTTGTTTTGTGCCAGAAATGAATTAAAACATCTGTGGAAATGTGTATCTCTTTCTCACCCACCATCTAAGGCAGGCATCAAAATGAATGCAGCCCAGAAATATCTCTCTTCTTCTAACCTTGCAACCCCTCCGCTGAGCCTGGCGCTCAGAGCACTATTGTTGCCACATCTTACTGCATCCTAGTACGGCTTCTCATAGCTTTGATTTAGGAGATGAGGTATAATTACTCTTCAACAGGTTTCTCAAAGAACAGCTATTAAAAGATTTCTTTTTTCCTTCATGGCTCTCTTCTCAGCAAGATATCATCGTAGTGAATAAGCTTCCTGCCTTACTTCTGACTATAAAATGCTCCATGGCATGCTCAGAAATCTCTTACAGGAAAAACGTGCCTAGAGTAGTAATGACTATTTACCTTTTGTTGCTATTTTTCAGTTGAAAAGGAAGACGACTACACAGATTTCTGTGACCTGTGAGTATTAATTCCATTGTCCATGCACTTTAGGAAGGCCACGTCCTATTGTCTTCCAACTATTATTTTCTTCTAACTGAGCCATTATATAACATGCACCCAAAGCAGTACCAAATGTGGAATAAGTAGTAGCTGAGCAAACATACAACTAAAGGCTATAGCAATTCCTACTAGTTCAACAGTAATATTCAAGTTGTCTTGCAAGTGTTCAGCAGTGAATATATAATGCTGCAATAACATGAGATGTCACATTTTCTTTAACTTCTGTTATAAAAGCAGCTAATCAAACCATTAGTTCAGTATTCAAATATTTATGCTATTAATTTGGCTCTCTTCTGTGATTTATTGGCCGTTAGACTCTATATTTATTTGGTTGTATACCCAGTTTTCCTGTTTATTTTTCAAGAAGATGAGCACTGCAAATTTATAGTTCTTAATTTCTTATATGGCTTCATATTTGTTTACCTAGTTCATACTAAGTATTACAAATGCTAGTACCCATGCTATAATAAACAACTTTTTTATAATAACATAAAAGTATAAGTTATGAGATATTTTCTGTAGGATTGTACTGAAAATTGCATTATAAAATATGCTAACCAAGTTTTAATGGGAATTAACATTAAATCATATGTAGAATGGAAGTGGGAAACTACCAAGAAACTTGACATTTGAAGAGGACAAGTAATTTAATGTAATGTCCCATTTTTTTATAGATGCTTCCTATTCACCAGCCTTCATATACCCAAGGAAGCATGTTCCATTTTGTTCAACTCAAACCCAAAATAAGTTCCAGACATAAAACTTTACTTTTTTTTTCTAAAATATAATCTGTGACATTTCTAAAAAAAATCAGCTGAGTTATTGAAAAAAAATACAGAACAGATTTTGCATGTATTATGCTTACAGTCCAGATGTACAACAATGTTTTCTGTGTCCCTATGTCTAGATATCATTTTTATCAGAGAGCTCATTGACAAACAAAAGCGAGGGCCAGTGCTGACCCATGCAGAACGTTAACTGCATCTGTGGAGGAATTAGAGAAGGAATCATTAGAAGACTGAACACATAATATGGAACAGAAAATTCAAATAAGGGCATGGTACTGTGTGTGCACAACTGGTGAAGTACTTACTTGTGGTTAATGGATTTTTAAAGCCATGAGCATTTCCTTTTTTTATAAACTTACCAGAACGTTTTGATTAGCAGAAAATCTATTACTTATATGACAAGGGAACAACTGACTCTCCAACACAGCTGCTGCAGCCATGCTACATCTATTTGTATACCATAAGTACACTGGCAATATTATAAATCTTCATAATAATCTTCTCCAAAACTTTCCACTCTGCAGTTATCCATGGAGCATTAAGCTAAACACCATACGATTTACAGCTTAGGCTGGCTAGCCAGTTTCAATAAACTGGTCATAGGTGCTGTTAATAGCCAACATCTGAAGTCTTTCTGCTTAAAAAATCAGTGGCTATAGACAGAGTTGTTAAAAGCTCATGCGAAATTACATTAAAAAAAAAAAAAAAAAAAAAAAAAAAANAAAAAAAAAAAAAAAAAAGAAAAGAAAAGAGCTAATGGCCATCATGCTAAAGACATCCCAATAAATTTAGCTGAGTTTCATATGAAAAATTTGGCAGAGTTATTGGAGGAAGATGAGGGGTAATAGGTAATCAATACAGTTACTTACATTGCATGGAAGACTGATGGAATATCGATGCCAATGAGAACAACTCTGCAATAGTGTAAGAGCAGTGTCAATATAGTAAGGAATTATAAATCCATTTGGTAACAATAAGAGCAGTCAGTACATATGGACTGCTTGAGAAAGGGGATAGCTGCTGCTCCTTGGTCACTACTGACAGAGGAGAGTAAGAAATGCTACTGGTACCTACTGTTATCCCTGGGCTATCTTCCATTTTGGAGCTAATCGTATGCATATTCTGAAGATATTTGGGCAATATTGTGCATAAACAGCTCATACTCAAGTTAATAGGTAGAATTCTCTGCTGCCATAGCCCCTTTGTTTGAGTGGAATCATTTTGATGGAAAATAAAGAGCCATATCTGAGAGAAAAATGGGGTTCCCTCAACACATAGACTTTGTTATTTTTCTTGATGATTGGATCCACTTCACTTACAGAGACATCAAAAATTTTCTTTCTTTCTGCCAATACATCTACAATATAGTGTCAGCAAAAGCAAAAGAACAATTGTGATTTTGCAAACTTCCAGAAGTAATTACATATCCTTAGTTTGATTCTGTTGCTTATATATGAGTGTTCAAAGATATTTTAGATTCTTATATGTATTCTGGATGGATTCTAGCAGCCACTCCAGAAGAACATGGGACTCAACATGATTACTGCTTTTTGCTCTATATGAAAAAAGGTAGAACCACATCCATCTGGATCCACATCCAGGATCAGGATGCTTATGTAGCAGCAACACAGACCACCCAAATTGGTTCAAAGGGGCAATCTACAAGTGCAGATTTGTGCATTTGCAGGAATGGCATATTCTGAGCCAACAGAGATAGACTCGGGGATGGTCTGAAAGGAGGATGTGGCCTTGAATGGAATAGAAGAAGTGCCCCAAATGTCTAGGACCTAAACTAGATTAAGCTACATAAAATTTTTGGCTCCTGTACAAAAAATAACAACAGCAAATCATTTTTAATTTTTCAAAGCCCATTTAATGAGGAAATAGAGGAATAACCTAGACTGGAAACATGTAACCTATGATTTTAATAAAAGAGTTCCAGTTTGCTAGGTATCTGATAAAAATGTTAACATTTTGGGAGCTGCTGCTACTGGAATGGAAGAACATATTTTCAAATAAAATAGTAATTGCAGAGCACTTGCTCCACTGTAGCCACAGTAAGATTTTGACTGAGATTTGGCCCAAGTTTTATCTTATCCCAAACCAATTCATTTATCTCTACTCAAAGATTAGTAGCGTTCTTCTTTCCCCAATAGCAAGATAACAGTTTTTACAAGGAATAGTTTATAGGCCATATAGATCGAGCTACCAGTAATTCTTAGCTGAGAGAATACCACTATTTGACTGTCATGTAGATATATATTAGGACATGAAAAATTGATTCGTAGACTTTCTTCCTGCTAACCACATGACTAGATAATTTCCGTCACCTCCCGCACTGGAAGCAGTGTAGGCACTTGTGGAGTGTGGTTGCCAGGATACTTAGTCAAGCATCTAATGATCAAAGTACAAATAAGCAGCTTGATCTCTGACCAAAATGTAGAGTTTCTAAGCAAAAATGATTGCATTAGTGACAGCTCACCTTGCTTTTTCGGTGCATTTACAGAACAAAAGCAACTATAAATCAACAAACCTACTAGGTGAATACATACAGGCAGAAAATGCAGATACTATCAGGTGACCTGTGATCCCTGGATACTGGAAATACAAGAGCAGCATGTGGGGGCAAATAAAATATTGGTGGCTTAGAGCTTGCTGAGAAATATTCTTTTCTTTGCGGCTTTCTCATACAGCATTAAAAAGCTATACTCCAGGCAATATAGACCTCGAGTTCAATATGCTTTTAAAAAGGTAATTTCCTCATACCCAGCATTGCCTAACTCTTGAAATTTAAAATCTGACACTATTTAAATTATACCATATAATATATACTTGACCATTTATATGAAATAGAGGTTTTAAAAATACCTCATTTCTACTGAGCTTTTTCAGTTGTTTTAAAGTTACAAATTTATGATTGTTCAATAAGGTGCCTGGAAAGTGGGTCTTACTTTGTTAAAAGGCAAACAATTCCTTGGTAAGCTAAGAATCTTGGGTGAAAATAGGTGGATAATAATTTCCTGATAAAAGGAGTATAATCTGAAATTTTGGGAGATGATTCTAAAATTCCTAGTAATTTTCAAACAATTTTTATCCTAGTGGATAATGCATGTCTCAGGGGTTGTTAATGGAGAAAAGTGATGCACCACTCACATAAATGCTAATGTGCTAATGTCTGCATAAAATTTAGCCCTCAGATAAAAGTGCTATATGTTTCCTTTAAATTTTTCTTAAGCTAAAAAGGTTTTATGTGCCACTTTCCACACAGTCTTAAATGTCATTTATGTGCAGCTGCTAAGACATAAGCATATACCTATAGAATCTGCACGTAAAAGACTACTTAAGGAGTTGCTTTGCCACAGCAGTTTCAAAAAAGGTGATGTAGCTGTCTTTATAATATAGAGATTTATAAATTGTGCCATTTAGTCTCATTGTATTTTTGGAAAAAAAAAAAAAAAAAGAAATATTATGTGATTACAATTAAGTTTAATTAGAGTTTATATTAATGCGTTTCTGAAGCCAAGACACAAAGCATGCCTCTCCCTGAAAGGCCCACATCTTTCCTATGAGAACTTCCTCCCATACTGAAAGAAATGTCAGGCTTTGAAGTCCAAGTCCCTAGATTACAGAATTATCTTCCTTCAACATAGTCTTAATACATTATTATAGTTGAATGGTCTGCTTATTTCTATTCTTTGCTACAGCACTGCTGAAAAGGCATTATCAGATAAAACAGCGCTGTTGGAAGGTATCAGGTTTAACTTCAAGCGGTACCTCTCGTGCTTGTACATAGCTAACACACCACTCCGTGACACAAGCAAGCAGCTGTACGCTGTGTCTCGTTACAGAAACAAGTACAGGGAACAAATCAGAAGGAAAGGGAAAAACAGCCTTTGAATCGAAGCTTGCTCTTTTCAGCCTCTTCAATACACCGAGCAATCTTAGTTTTTCATTCAAAACAGCAAGGGAATCAAAATGAAAATAGTATTAATTAATTTTTTCTGCGTATTCATGTCCTTTAGAGGCTGAAACTTGAACTATTTAGGGTAATTGTTTCACCCATCTAAGACAGTCTGAATGGGTCTTTTTATTGTCAGCTAAAGTTATTCAGACTTAAACCTATTATCTCATTTCAGCTTATTAAAACTACCAGGTTATTAGAAAGCCATACTATGGCTCTAGCATCAACCTCAGAGAACTATTTAATGAGGCAAATTCGCTTTCAGAAAGTTGAACATGAACAGAATAGCCCCACCAAAACAGCGCTGTAACAGAATCTTTCGGCCTCAAGAAAGCAGACACAATACAGTATTTACGGACTTGTCTCAACTTAAAGAGAAGTTAAACTTTATCTTTTAAATGAGTTTTTTTTTTCTCTCAAGAACATTATTTTTATGAAATCCTGAAAACTCCAGTCTTTTCACCACTTCTTAGTGCAGAGCATCTTAACTTTTCAGTCCTAAAATGCAGATACAAACAGCAAAGCACTGAAATTCATATTTAAGCATATAATAAATATCTTTTGGTTCATAAGAGTGCCTATTACCCACATTTCCACACTTCAAATCTTCAAAATCCACACTATTTGAACAGCCGCTTCAGGAGAAATTAGGAAAAACATTAAGCATCCAGTTGATAATTATTCAAAAAGTCTGACCACAATTGCAACTGTAATTTAATCTCCCTTTTCTTGCTTTATGATGTTATTTCTGAAGATTAATCTCTCTTATCAGCAAAAGGCACTTCATGTTCTTCACTTCTACTCTTTCTTCTCCCATTTCCATTACACTAGACTTAAAAATTTGGTACCATGATTCTTTTATTAAAAAAAAAAAAAAAAG
>VZSV01000082.1:2381133-2396385 GCA_013398735.1 Nothocercus julius | reverse complement strand
GCCCCATCCTCCTCACTGCCTCCCTTGAGGTCCTTATAGACACTGCTCAGGTCTCCTCTCAGCCTTCTCTTCTCCAGGCTGAACAGGCCCAGCTCGCTCAGTCTTAAATGAATACATGCTTAAATAATGCATGTAAGGAAATGTATAACCTTCTTAGTCATTAGGTGGGACACTGCACTTTTTTATTCTAGAGTTTACAAGGATAGTATCACAATACAGAGATCTTAAAAGAAAATAAAAAGAAAAAAAATTGTGATAATATCTATAAAGAAAGATTTGTAGGGCCACTTCTGTCCTTACATATCATTCATCTTAAGTATGGTTACATTTCCCCCTGCCAAAGTAACAAGATGGGAGAATTTTTGACAACAATGTCAGAGTAACACAGTTTTGATCTTAAGAAAGGTGCTTCTCTGCCTTCATAGAGGCATAGTTCCACAAATTTGGGGATTGCTGCTAGTTAGTTTCTCTCCTGGAGGAGAAATTTCAACAATTCTCCATGAAGTCAAGAGCTACCAGGAGAAGTGGAAGGACAGGAGCATCAGGAAATAAGCTATAGCTCCTTAACTCTCCACCTGCGAATCCACTGGGATGTTTTTTGCTCAACTTAATGTAGCCTCAGTATGAGAGGGATCCTCAAAGGACTGGTTGGCAACCGAGCAGTTGCATCAAGTACAGAAGAGTCTCATCATGCCTCTGGCCTTCCTTCAGCATAGCAGGTCTCTGACTTTGGAGATCCACTTCACACACACACCTGAACCGTATAGGCAATGAGTATCGATTATTAAACAAACAAGAATTCAGCATTTTGAGATATATAACAACAGTGACAATAGGAGCTAAAACTCTAGAACCTTAGTTTGTGTTTGGTTAGACTTAATTATTTTCATTTTAGAATGGGTCTTGTAAATGAAGCAGTTGATTAGTGTTTTAACCACAGTAGAAAGGAATTAAGAACATAACATAAAAAAAAAAGAGCAATAGCTTCATTAAAAACTATTTTGCACTGGTTGCATGCAACAAAAGAGCACAAAGTAGCAATAATTAGTACTGTAAACTGGCAATGAGTCTTGATGCTGTTAATTCACCTGTCAGTGGATAATCTGTGAGGTGCAGAATCACCTGTTCTTAAAGTGGCTTTAGGAAGCAGTTAACAAAGAGGGCAACACATATTAATGGCATTGCAATGAGTTTTCTTGGATTTTATAGCTACAGAGATGCTGTAAGAAAACAAAAGGTCTATTTAATATGTTAGCCTTTTCTTACTGTAATATTCCTTTTAAGATTAAAGTACAAGATAAGTGTAAGACTGTATAAGGAAGTCAAATACAACTCAAAAAGGCAATAGAAAACAAAAAAAGTCAATAAAAATAACATCTGATAAAATATTACTTAACTATTTATACAAAGATCAGTTAGCAGAATATTGACACATGGCAGAAAAGCTTGCTAAAATGGTGCATCTGGAATAGGTAACACGATTTAAAAAAGTCTGTTATAACAGCATTACTGTGAATCCATCATTGGAGTTTGAAGTGAGAAAAGTTTGAGTAGTGGACCATTAGGAAAGGTGTTCAGACTAAAAGATTTTGTCTTGTGTATAGGGAGTGTTTTCGTAGTATTCTTTTGGTAATTCTGTTTTTTTTTTCCCAATATTTATGTAGAGGTAGAAGAACTTCCTCCTTGGTCCAGACCCAGTCAGTGAGCAACTGATAAACATATGTATGTGTCACCTCTGTGCCGCTTAAATGAAGAGTTGTTGCTGCTGCTTCTATTCAATATTCATTCTTACTCTTTCTTGTGCCTCTGCTTTTAGCTACAAATTGAGCAGAAAATATTTTATTGTAACTATTTCTAAGCATAAAATCCTGCAGGAATTCTTTGTAGAGAATCAAAAGATGGTAGAAATATTAAGCTTACTATTTTCTCCCAAAATTTTCTTTTAATTTGTCAAGGTTATACATTGTTTTGTTCTTTACTCCCAAGTGATTGCTTCTATGTATGTAAATCTGATTTTTTTTTTTTTTTTTTTTTTTGTGGATAAATAGGTGAATGCACCCAAAGTTAAACATAAACAATAGACTTGCTGTACTGCATAAAAATCCAGCTCTGAGAAGGATAAGAGGCTTCATTTACTGATGAGGCATAGTTACTTTGTTAAGGCTTTAGTGCATGAGCAGAACCCCAAAAGGCATTGAGTGCTGTTCCGATGACTTTTAACTGTTGTGAAATATTTTTTTTTAAATATGCACAAAAACATACCACCTTTAGGGTGATTTTGGTAGGTAAGTGGATTTTCTTTCTTTCTTTCTTTCTTTCTTTCTTTCTTTCTTTCTTTCTTTCTTTCTTTCTTTCTTTCTTTCTTTCTTTCTTTCTTTCTTTCTTTCTTTNTTTCTTTCTTTCTTTCTTTCTTTCTTTCTTTCTTTCTTTCTTTCTTTCTTTCTTTCTTTCTTTCTTTCTTTCTTTCTTTCTTTCTTTCTTTCTTTTCTTTCTTTTCTTTCTTTCTTTAAGAAAGGCCGTTTCATATTCTTTCTCTTTCAACCAAAGACAGCATCTCAATCTAGTTCATGGGAGGTAAAAGCCCTTAGGAACAACAAACCATCAGAAATGTTAATCCCACTGGCTTCTGGATTTTCAGATGCTTTGCTGTAACAGTAGGCTAGCTTTTCCTACGAAAAACAATGATCACTTATATAGCATTTACAAAAATGAATCAGTAAAATATCATCAGTAAAGGATTCATTGGGCAGGAGGGGAAACCTAACCTTGAGTTCATCCCTATTGATGCGAGCTATGCCTTTTGTTTTGCACTCTCAAAAACATTTAGTTTATGTTTCCATATTTTCTCTTGTCTGATCTGTACCAAGGTTTCTTCAAACATAAATTCTACAGTTTATTGCCACAAATATTTTCAAAGTTTTAAAGTTTGTCTTTCTCAGAAAAAATAAATCAGCAAGAAAATGCTATAATGAGTGTCGGCCTGGCAAAGATTCATTCTTTTTTAAAATCTTCCAAAGCATTTCCATCTATTAATTCAACAGATTTCAAACTAGATATATTTTTCCTAACCATTGTCGCATGTCCAAGAACATCTGAATCAACATCAGTATCAAAGTTTGAAATTGTATGATAAAGTTAAAATTCATTATTTTTCCTAAAAAAAATCTGTTTCTGCTGTTCTCTGTGGCCTGAAAATCCTAAGAATGCTGAGGAAGTAAATTTTTTTCTTTTGCTGCATCATACATTAACTTTCAGAGGGTCTTCACGCAGATATCTCTTTCCATTCAACATTTTGTAAAATGGATTAACACACAGACCTATAGATTCCATATAAAAAATAACATTTCAGATTACTAAATATTTCTGACAGCCACACTATTTGCATATATGTTTAAATTATTTTGGAATCCTTCCTGTATTTCTTTGCACTTATTTTAGGAAACTTGTTCCTCTTCTTGTTCATTTAAGTTTTATCTTACAGCCTTTTCATTATTTTGAGATCCTCCCCCATACATCTTTTGGAAGGAGTTTCATTTTTCTATCTGATGTATGGCATCAAGGGAAGAATTATGATCAAGACAAATTAAGAAAATCTGACATTATTTCCTCTACAGATCATGCTATGTAATGATCAAGATGATCCTGACAAAGTTTCACTGTTTAAGGAGGAAAATATAAAAAAAAAAAGTAAGTCTGGAATGAATTGGATAGGTGGAACATCTAATTCTGATCTTGTCGCTATTTGGATGTGAAGGCACTTTACAGTAGGCAGCAGTCATCTAGTTCTTATCTTATCCTTATTTTTTTAATTGAAAAAAAGGTCAAGATTGCCTAGAGCTTACTAAATGTTCCTCTTCCTGCATTTATTGCATGCGCTATCCTGACTTCTGAGGTAAAATGAGAAAAAAAGTATGAACTATGAAACTTGATTCAAGAAAAAAAAAAGGAAAGTCCTTTCTCAGCTCCAGATTTTTTAATCACGTTTCTTTTGGTAAATGAGCAAAGTTGTTCTATCAATAATTAAGCTTCTTGCCTTACTTATAGCCTGAAGCTACTGACATTCTTCCTGCATTTCTTGTAATTAAAGCCACTGTCTCCTGGTGTATCCCTTGAAAGGATGATATTCCCTATTGTTTCACAATAAGCTCAAGCAATGATTGCAACCTAAGCTCAAATTTCTCCTTGACTATAACTAAGATTCTTGAAAAGATGCCCTAAGTAGCAGGAAAGAGCCCCTGTTGAGCCTCTGGGGATTGATTTATATTACCTCGCCATTTCTAATCCAGTGTCTGATTGGCCAATGATTCTGCTTGATTACTACAGCCTATTCATTTGAAGAAAATATGCAATTACTTAACTCTTGCCTTCTGCAATTTAAGGCCCCGCAGAGCTCCCTAATGCCTTGATAGTACAGAACGACGATTTTTTAGGGGGGGCAGAGATTTCTTTTTTTTTTTAAAGAAAAAAATGGAATAAAATAAAAACAAAAAAATAAAAAAATAGAAAAACATTGCTGAAAATGGGAATTTCTAAATTTCTGGAAGCAGCAATTAAAGTTAAAATAAAGTTTCATCATATGTACTGCATGGAGCTGACTTCTGCCTTGTAAAATATTCAGCCTTGATGACTTCATAAGAGTCTCTCTGCAATGCATGAGCAGAATGAGGGTTGACAACTCATGTCCAGACTTAAGCATCCTACAACTTAAGGTTATGCTTCCCCATTTTGAAAGAGTTGTTCTCTGTGTTTTATTTATGAATATTTAAAAGAAGTTAGGAGCATCATTGTTAGGAGCATCTGAGGTTTTCTTAGGGCAAAGTAATCAATAATTCTCCTACTTTATTAAATGAGAAACATTCTGAAAAATCACAAGTGACCTTGTACAGGAGAAATTAAAAGTTAAAATTTACAGTGGTGACTTGAGAGTCTATTTTCACAGTCCTAAATGGTAATTTCTTGAGTCTTACTAGATTCCGAAGTGACTTATTGGCATATCTGAGGAAAGAGCACAGGACTGAGGCTGAAACGACCTGTTCTTTTGTTGTTTACACACACGCACAAATGAATGTGATAATGTTGCTTAGATTTGTTATTGCTTCTGTACACAAGCAATCAAACAATAAAAAGGGCCACTCATTTAAGCACCGTAATGTTTTAATTCATGCGCTCTTGTGCTTATGATAATACCATTTCATCTCCATGCCATTGATCTTCACGTTTGCATATTTTAGTAGATTATTCACTTTGCCAGGCTTCTGTACTCGCAGTCCCCATTAACAGGCTGCAAGTTTAAGGGAGTTTGTACCGAGCCTGAGAGAGTCCCCTCCATTAAACTCTATTCTGCGCTGACACCTGTGCTAGTCAGTTCAATGATTGATCGTGTTTACATTAGGATCATTATTCAGTATGCAAATTTATAAATGAGAAGTGGCCCAGTGGCCCAGGACACCACTGTTTTTACCAGACTAATAAAAGCATTATTAGTACCTGGCCCTGCTGCAAAAGAGCAAAACTCATTTGGTTAAGCAATACCACCAGAAAATATATCCAAAAAATTAGCGTAATATAGTCATTTTCACAGCATGAACAAGGACCTGGCAGCGTCTTTCTCGGGATTTTCTGTAGCACCATCATAAAATTGCCAAGAGTCACCTGATGGCATGGAGATAAATGCAGCAGCAGCGGTTAGAAAGGTTTCAACGCTTGTGCGCTGCCTTTTTGCAGTCGCCTCAAGTACCATCTACAGTCAGGTTCAAATGGTAATCATTTTGGAATTATAGAATTAAATTGAAACAGATAGGGGGCTCTAAGCTTGCCTTATGAAATCATCTGCAGCATCGATTGGCTCCTGGTTAATAAAAATGACATTTGAGTAAAAGGTTAAAAAGCCACTCACTTTAGGCTGCTCATATTGTAGAAAGAGCCTGGAGCGATAGTTATTTTTATTATTTATTAATTTATTGTCCACTGTTATGTGTCATAGTGCTTTACAGGACTAGAATGGGCCATACTACTGTAAGAACAATAAAAAAAAACCTCATGCGCTCCACAGTCAATATACAGTCAAATAACAAATAACAGTTAATGTGGCAGTAATGCACTTTTTATTTGATACAAAGTATATTCCTGAGAAGATGAACATCTTAAAGGATGCTCTTCATGCACCCCAGATGTCTAATACTTCTCAGAAGAACACATCGTGCTGGTATAAAACCCAGACTTTTTAAAAAGAGGAATTTTTACCTAGAACTGCTTGAAGAGAATTTCCTTATAAGTCTTAAATATTGATGCATAAAACAAGTCTATTTGGAAAAGAAAAAAATAATAATGTAAAATTTCCAACAAAAATATATCTTATGTCAGACAGAAAGTGAAACCTTAACCTGTCTAAAAGCCTTGGGAGAGTTGCCCTTCATTTCAGCAGGGCTGGAAATTCATCTTAAGGATTAAAAGAGTTAAAAGAACTCATGAGTATCTGGTCCCCAAAAGAGTACAGAATATAAAAACATGTTTTTGAGCAAGATATATGAGCAAGGTTTTCCTTTAAAAGCTAGAACAGTTCATTCTTCTTAATAGTGTCTTACACTACATATGTTTCCATAGTTTCAACTAGACTGTGGTCTAGGAACCAAAGCAGTTCCGTCTCAATTCATCATTAATGTAAGATGAATATTTCTGCAAAAGAAAAATCTATTGTCAAAATTTACTGAGCTGGGATGAAGAACAGACTACAAACTTTGTGTTTTTAGTCATAATTTTAATTTTATATACCCATCTGTTAGTTCAGAACTTTTGTCCTTCGTGTGACATTTTGTAAATACAATAAGTTCTTGAATGGCTATTTTTATTGTCATGATGTTATCTTTATTTTTACACCCTCCAAGAATTCAGTGCACTGGTTAAAATATAAGTAATAATAAATATATATATAAATAATAAAAAAAAGCAAAGGATGCATGGATGAAGCTCATGATTTTGTCAAAAAGGAAGAGAATTTCCCCATTTGGACCAAAATGCCAGACAGGCTGCATAACTTTTCCTACTTGTGTGAAATTAGGAACTGCATATTCTTTCTAGTGAGTCAACCTTTTACATGGAGATGTAATAGTTTGATATTTTTAGACAGCTGTATAGACGTTTTATAAATGTCTCTGATGCACAGTTTGAGATAGAAAATGTATACTGACAGCTTGTGGGAACAAGTTTGGATTGTGAGTATACATTTTCCATCTTCCCATGTGGGAAGACATTCACGACACTACTAGACATACTGGGGACATGAAGGACCGCTGTGCACGCGGCACTGAGTATACATAAATGAAAACACATCAGGCCTACTCTCTGCTTCTTATCAAGAATTATGTAGCATCTAGAGTTGTATAAGTAAGAAAGTATATATATATATATATATATAGGTGTAGTTTAAGATCAAAAATAGCAATGTCTTGTCCCAAAATGAATCATTAAAATGTAATGGAAGCTCATCAGTGTAAAACAAAAGGATCAAACTATCAAATATATAGGATATAATTTTTACAAGGTCAACCTGATAAGTGAAAATGCACTTTGCCTCAATGGCAGATAAACTATGGTTCAAAAGTCTTCCAGGTGAGTAATGAATAGCTTTTATTTACAGAATGGTAGCATGGAAAGACGCTATAGCAGATGTCGTCTAACAAAGTGGAAAAAAACCTGATGCCTGAAGTATCACCAGAGGATTCAGAGAGCAAGGGATGGCCCAAAGGCCATCAGATGGTCTGTCAACCTTTGTCAGGTGCTGGTGTACACAGTGGAGAGAAAAAGTGTAGAAAGCTTTCCAGCTTGTTCCCCTACGAAGAGCTGTGTCTCTTATATACCATGATGGTAAATGAAGGGACTTGCGAATCTACTGACAGATTCCCATATAAACTTTAGAAACTTGTTGCCAGAGGCAGTTTCAAAGGCAGACAATATCAGTTAGCAGGTTCATAAACGGCAGGTCCCAGTTCAGGAATTAGACCAATTCATAGACAACAGATCTTAGACAACAGGGCTAGGCAAGGACATAGCCCCTAATATCGCTAATCTGGTGCTGGGGAGTGTTCAGTGCACTCAAGCAGCCGCCAGCCTCTTATGCTTTTGCTGACTAACCTATCTCACTGTCACTGCCACCTCACTGGTTTGACCCATGACAGCTTATATGTTCTTATGATCTAAACATTGCGTCAGAAAGCACTTGACTCCTGATATACGTTATCTTGTGATATTAGTCAGTTGTGTTGCTTGACCCCCTGAGATTCTATATCAAAATTTCTTCTGTTTTGGACCTGCTCCCCCACCAAAGGCTGTAGCCAATTGCGCTTCAGCTCTGATTCTCAAAGAATGAGCACTGAACACTTGGCCAACTCAATGACATAGTAAACACCTCTGCAGACTCGCACTCCATCAGCTGCAATGTTTTACATGCTGTGTAATACTCTACTCTGTCTGTGACTCATAATTAATGTTGTTCTTTACATATGCCTTCAGTCAGGTAATCCAATCCCCATAATATTTACTTTAGCTCTGATAGTTAGTAAAAAGGTTAAGATAACCACATACATAATAATTCAGAGAGTGGCATCCAGGAAATAACACATACCTGCAAAGCTGGCTCCAATTTGATGAGAAGAAAGCGTTTTAAAAGATGGCAATTTCAGCCTGATGCAACTTAACCCTTTCAAAATAGCACTTGGCATCGCCCTCAGGCAGACAGTTTCACCTCAGGAAATCAGAATTCTCCCAGCTAAGTTCTTCAGAGCCAGCATAGTCTGAGACTTCGCAGTGTGATCAATCACCTTCACCCCAAAGACATTCTGTTAGCAAAAGTGTCACAGGTTGCTACAGTGGTAAATCTGTTCTGCAGTGGAAAAGAAGATACACAAGTAATTCCCCCAAATGCTATCCTGCTGTGAATGCTGCCCTGAAATTATCACTGCCTGCAACTACATAATAGATGGAATACAGAAGAATTACAGGTCATTAATACACTTTTCAGATTGTAACTATGAATAAATCCTGAAGCGCATCGGTAGGAGCAATACCTACTGTCGCGTACTGTGTGAAAAATGGGAGGATAGCTCTGCACAGGGCGGGAGCAGAGATGAGTTGCATTGCTTGGTAAATATGAGGTCCAGAAATGTTTTAAGCAGCAATACAGACCCTCCTAAAATACGGAGGTTTTCTGCAGCTTTTTCCTCTTTTTCCTGCAAGAAGTAGACATGACATGGCAAGGACATAATGGAGCAGGTGATACGCTGACCAAGATTACACAGTTTTCTCTAGGGTTATTTCAAGTTAAAGTTTCTTGTTATTGATTTAGTTTCAGATTCCCAGCACAGGCTTGGTTGTGTACGTTTATGAAATCTCACCATCTCCGGAGAGAAATTGCAGACTGGGCCAACCTGACTCTATAAAATGATTAACAAGGAGGTAATAATTTTCTTATTCACTGTTCCTCATTATCACATTGTGCTCCACAACAGATTATAACATACCAAAGTGATGATAGTGCTTTTCTATACCAACAGTGTAACGTTTTAAAACATATAGAATATCTGTACCCTGGGAATGGGAGTGTGAAGAACAGAATGATGGCTGGGGTCCAGTTTGCGTGCTGAAGTGTTATGATAAATGGGTTAACAAATCTGCACTAATGAGGTAAACCTGTCTACTGGCCAGCATTAATGAAAGGCTTGTTTTACAGTGTAGTTAGTAGCTCTAAGGTGACCTGCACATAGAAACCATATAGATCTTGGCAACGGCTGTATTATTTCATGAGTACAATGCTGAGACATTACTTATTTTAGATCTCCATTTTTATTCATTTTTCTGTAAGGTATATTTGACAGCACAGAGTGTTTAATGGAACATAAACAGAAGGCAGTTGTGAGTTACAAGGCTCTGCACACAAACAGCGTTTCTGTAACTTCTGATAGGATCATAACCAGCCACAGTGCAGTCTGAGTGCTTCACGATGCTACCAGGGTTGCAAGTTAAATGCAAAGCTTTGTTCACACATTAGCTAATACATGTTGTATTAAAGAAACACAGTACAGTGTTTTTTAATTTGCATACTGAAGAAGGCCACATTGCCCATACTAGGGGCGCTTTTCCTGTACAGCTACACTGGTAAACTTTGCACAGTGTTCCTATTGTGCATACAGCTGAAACAATCAAAACTTTAACTGTCTTTTGATACAGAGCTCATTAACACATGGTGATGATCAAATAAATGTCTTATTTTACAAGGAAAAAAGGACTTCAGACTTTTTACAAAGTCTATTTTCTGGGTTTCTCCTCACACAACTGTATGGGTCAGGACTCAATCTCTAATTAAAGCATTAGGATGCCTCTGTTGTCTGGTTGGAATATTGTTTCCTTCTGCTTAGGTTTTTTTTAGCTATTTTTTGGTACACTATATAAAATAGCTTTACATTAGCTATAGTTTCATATTGAGTTGATTTTCATGTTGATCATATTCTCTTCATTGCAAGGCAATCAAGCTCTTCATGCAATTGCTTACTTTTTGTAAATTCATTTGTCTGATTTGTATCACTTGCATGCTAGGTTCCAGCTAGAACATGCTGATCTACTTACAATTTTGCTGGTGCTGATGATTTGGTTTTAAGTCTGAAGAAAATTTTTTTCCAATATACATAAAAAAACCCACCTGAAATATGAAGCCCACCCAGTCCAGCTTGCCTTCTGCCTCCAGTCTGCCTTACAGATTCCCATTTTTATGTGCAATTTTATTACCATCTTTTCTCTATCAAGACAATGCTTACTTCTGCTGGAAACAGTACCTCTGCACATGATAGTTATATTAATTTTTGCTTTAGTCCTTCAACTTTCCAGGTGTTGAAACAAAAGCAAGTGCCAAAGAGTGAGCTCTGAGTACCTACCTGCTGTGGTCACATCTTCTGATTCCAGAAATGCAGATGCCCTTGGAAGCCAATCCTTCAGATTTTATTTCTGTGACAAAAGAATCTGTTACAATACAATTCCCTTTTACTTTCGCTGTAACTCTAAAGAAATAGCACTATATACACATCAGAGCTTGCAAGATCTTTTCTAATTAATAATAATTACAATAATAAAAGTCAAAAACTTAAAGCCATGTTTCTTTTTCTCAACGTCTTTTATACTTTCCAGAGACTAAACTTTTGATTTTATAATTATATTTGCTAGCCCTTATTGTCATTTTGGCTGAAACAGAAACAAGTAAATCTTTATATCTAGGGACTGCACAAATCCTTTGTTAGCAAATTCTTTTCTTTCCTTAATGGGCTTACAGTCTTCTCCAATTTCTGTTTCTGATGAGCCTGTAAAATCCTCTATTACATGTCCTCTTGTCTTGCACAATCTTCCTTTCATTTTCAATCTACTTACCAATTTTTCAAACATTTAACAGTTGAGGTTAATCTACTGGATATAGTAGCAATAATCTTCTTGATTTATATACCTCATATGCCCTTTCCTTTTCCTTGATTTCTCTTTGTGCTTTTATATAATGATTCTAGGATTCAGATTTATTAGGTACCCAGTAATTTACCTTTGCCTACTATTCATTTCCTTCTGCCATTAATAGGAGATCCTCTGATATCTCAGTTACATTCTCAGTCTGGACCTTCTTGACCCAGTCTATTACCTGGCAAAGCCTAACCCAAGACAATTTCCCTGTGGGAGAGAGTGTCAGAGCTATCCCTACTGATCAACATATGTAGTGAGTAAATACTAAGCTAAAAGCTTATCTTTCTTAGCAGAGACAGCTGAACAAGCCCTCAGGAGAGATTGATAGGATCAGAAAAAGGCTCTGAGCAGTTGATTGCTCAGAGACAGGTACCTGGAAAAGCTGAAATATGGACAGGCTGGTGTCCTGCATGATTGTCGTTTCTGGAAACAGACTTGACCTTCTAAGCATTACGCTCTCCTGCAGGTTCTAAATGAATATCACACAGAAGAACATCCATTAAGCTATTAACTGGACAACAAAATATAATTTGAAAATATCTGTGAATGAAAACAAAACAAAACAAAACATTAGCATGTAATACAGTATGAAGTTCCGCAGAATATTTGGCCTTATAAACAGACAAATATTCTAAGCATTTCCTTTTCTGTGTGTTACAGGAAATTAACCATACATTTTTACATGCTTGAAGAGAACATTTGCAATTTATGCTGAAAATAATGCAGAGAGATAAGTTAATTTTGCCAAGCACCTTCAGGATTCAGCCAAAGATTTCCACAAGAATAGTAGGGTATATTTCTGCCAATTGGCTCCAATTTCTTCATAGGAGTTCACCTTTATGTGTGAAGTAATTATGTGTGCATATATTTATTTATTTGTGTTGCAATAATACCAGGTTCCTGCTGGTTCCAGGTTCCTGCCACATACTAACAGAAAAGCAGTACAAGCAAAATAATAATAATAATAATAATAATAATAATAATAATAATAATAATGTCTCCATCTTAAAGTATTTACAAATGAAATATCAGATTGCAGGTATATACATAGATGTGAAGGATAAAGAAGGAAAACAGGCCAAAACAGGAAGTTTGGAAGGAAGCGGATGAAGTTTACCAAATCTAATACTTGATTAGCTATTTTCTTTGTTAATGTTTACAGCCTGGGCAGGCCTTGGTATTGTTTCGGTTCATGCCATCGTGAGCCTTATGGATTTTCAATGGTCCATAAGACAGTTTAGAAATTCTAATTGATTATTTCAAATATTTGAACTAATTGCCTGCTTGCATTTTTAACGGGTAGCTCCTGGCTAAGACACCACCTCTATAAATCATACCCAAAGTGTGACTTTGGGTTTATGCATCACAGACCTGCAGTAACAGCACAAGTAAATTCTGAATCTGGCAAGAAAGGCTCCATAAAACATGAGAATGCCTTTAGCAAGAACAAATGATTCAAAGATTTGGCATTACATCAATGAATTACAGCGTTCTTTACATATAAAATGTTTACTTACTACCAAAAAAAAGTACATGTGCAAAAGTAAAGAACCTAGTACAACAGAAAACTATTGGTTGTCAATGGATAGGATAGGGTGAATGGAAAGTAACATCTGGTAACTAGCAAAAGTCTAAGAGGCATAAAGGAAATCTTATAAAAAGTCACCAGAGAAAAGAAGTTTGAATTTGCACAAGAAAATAAAAGAGAGGCAAAACAGGACAAACTACAGCATAGTAGAAGTATATCCTCTTTTTACAGATCTTGCCAGCAGAGGAAACAGTGTGATAAGAAAAAGCTCTCAAATATGTTTCACTCATTCTTAATTCACTGTTATGTGTCTAGTGCTCTCTATTCTCTTTTCTTTTGAAGAAGGTTCACTGTCTGGGTCGGTGATACTTTCCTGAGAATAACTTATGTTTATGGTATATCAGATGTAGGATTACACAGTTCACAGCTTTAAAACTTTAAAGTGTCCCAGTTTGCAGGAAAGTATATAACAGCTTCCAGCATTGTAAGCAATATGTTTTTAAACTTGTTGAAATCATTAAACCTCTCTTAGATACCCTATAGCATAAGTAATTCAATTCAGTTTAAAGAAGCTTCAAAGTACTTACTTGGCAAAATGTGTACTTTAAGTATCAGAACTTCATCCCCCTCTAAACTGTGTAACCCATCTTCAAATGAAAAGAAAATTGCTTTCAGTTTTCCAGTGGAAGGTGGTTAAGCTAGAAAATTCAGACTCTGACTATTAGATGGTTACCAAGAGCTTTCTAAGAAAATCAATTGACTCAATGCCAATAAAGTAAAGCTGTTATTTTACTTCGGTTCTTTAAAGTCATTTTAGGTTTTTATCTCAAACCCCTTGAAACAATCATGATTGTCGGATCAAATGTTTGATCTCTAAGGACACAGACACACCAGAAAACAATTGATTTCGTGAACAAACAACTCTGTGACGCATATGGTTCGAGAGGAGATTTCCTTAGTCCATCCATCATCTTTTAAATCAAGTTTCATTTATTGGGAATTTCATTTCAAATTCTTTTAGAAACTGCAATAAAGTGAATAGCACAGCACATTCTCTGTGTTTCAAAAAACACTCCAGTGGCTGATTTTCACTGGTACCCTCTGGGCCATTTCATGGCCCCTGGCCTGTTCCCTCTTCTGTCTTCCTTACATTTAGCTGAAGATTCATGAGTAACACAACAGCTCTGAGTTTCTCTGGTCTCTATCAGCAGTATCTGATAGACAGAATGTCGAGCTCCAGCAACCGCATTCCCTGCACAGATCTCCTGACGAATTCTGAGAGAAGAGAAATAAGGACAGCAAAGGATTAAATAACTCATCCTTAAAACATAGCGAACTGTAGCATCTATAAGGAAGGGCAAGGAAAGAAGAGAGCCTTTCCAATTTTCCCTACTGAGCACAGCTTACAGCTGGTCCAGAAGTAGATGAGAAGGATAAAGTGCCATTTTGGAAATGAATCAAAAATGACACAATTGATAAGCTCCACAAAATGATCTTGTTTAAGTGGAAAGGACTTACAAGATCAAGGATGAATAGATTTTAGAGGGAAAAGTGTGTTTTATGAGGAGGAGAAACAATATGAAGAAAGTAAGAGCTCAGGCAGAAAGTGAAGTGGAGAATGAGAACTCAAAAAAGATAAATAGATGAGCTGGGATATTACTGCTGAGGCAGGAGATGCGCAAACTTCTGTACCTGTGAGAAAGAAGACTGTAGCAATATGCCTCCTCTCCTCTCCTGATGTTGCAAGCATAATTTTAATATTCTTGCTCTGATATCTTTCTCCTCCTCCCTCCACTGGCTCTTTATCACCATGAATTGTTGTCTAGCATTTCATAAGAATTGCCATGCTAATTCTACCATTCAGTGATGAAAAACAGCTGTTGACAGATATGTATAAAATCATAAATATTATCCAGAGATTGACTTGCAAACTATTTTTCAGTATGTTTCCAGTATGTTTTGATATCAAACTGGGAGGAGGAGCTGACAGCCCAGAGGGCTGCGCTGCCATCCAAAGGGACCTGGACAGACTCGACAACTGGGTAGTGAGAAATCTTATGAAATTCAACAAAGACAAGTGCAAGGTCCTGCACTTGGGGAGGAATAACCCCAGTCACCAGGACAGGCTGGGGACCGACCTGCTGGAGAGCAGCTCTGCAGAGAGAGACCTGGGCGTCGTGGTGGGTGACAAGTTGCCCATGAGGCAGCAGTGCCCTCGTGGCCAAGAAGGCCAA
>VZSV01000082.1:2335687-2374677 GCA_013398735.1 Nothocercus julius | reverse complement strand
CTTTCTTTCTTTCTTTCTTTCTTTCTTTCTTTCTTTCTTTCTTTCTTTCTTTCTTTCTTTCTTTCTTTCTTTCTTTCTTTCTTTCTTTCTTTTCTTTCTTTTCTTTCTTTCTTTTTTTACAAGTAAGTAATTAATTAGATCAATGTTAGAAGTGGCATATTAAAATTGATGATAAAAAAAAATCACACTTTTCTCAGGAAAGGTTGCCATTTTACATATGCTTATATGTATTTAACTATATAAGATATTCCATCCATAAAGAATTGCTTTTTTTGCCTTTTTCAGAAACAAAAATTCTGTTGAATTTCTGTTCTTCTAATGGTGAGCTCTTGTAATATGGTTAGCTCCTTAGTTAGAGACACCTCTTGAACTCTTTTAGTAGGCCATTAAGGATGTCTACACTGATCCAAAGCACTTACACTACAGAGCTGAGGCACATTTTCGGTGTTTGCTGGAATTGCCTGTGCTAGCTCTAATCTCCTGCCTGTCAATAATATTGAAAGTGAAGCAGCTTGGACTTCAGCAGGAAAGCCACAAGGCTGCTTGACGTGCTGGTTAATGCTAGGATGATTCATTCTAAGACAAAATCTGTGTTAGTAAAGGTATACTGCTGTATATACTGCTATACCTGAGTTGACAGGTCCTTGCTTGCCGGTGTATTCATGACTTCCCCTTTTTATTTTTCTCATAGTGTGTTTAGCCCAATATGGTTGCAGTTGATACATTAAAGAAAATCTAGGTTATGTTCCCTAAACACTGTCATTTGCTCCTAAACTGCAAAAGCTCAAGAACACCGTTACTCTGAGCTTTTCAGTTTGGAGGTACGCTGCATTCTGTGAATAAGACTTTCAGAGACATGAACATCTGAAGGAAACACACAACGTCTGTGAGCTTGGAAGCCATGTTTTACTGTGATCCGTACAACAAAAGTGAGATGGACAGCAATTACAATGCCTAAACTGCCGACAAACCCTTGCCTACAAAATGCGATAAATCATATCCTAATAAAAACAATGAAATATATAGTATGATTATTTGGAAAACTTTAATTCTTGCTGTATTCCTGTAAGATCATGCCCATAAAGATTCTTACTGGAATCTGTTACATTTGCAGAACTAATTGCTTTGCTTTCCATAACAACAGTATTTGCATAATTTCATCATATCAATAGAATTCTGTTAACCTCCAAGTCTAACGTGTGTTTTTGACCTAAATCAATATAGCAATAGGGATCTTTGCAACTTCCTGTATAAATTGCTTCACCTGCGGGCTTGTTTAGAAACCCTCATTTTTATAGAACTCTTCTCTCAGATGATAACATCAAAACATCAAAGACTTTTTTTTTCTGTTTTTCTTTTTTCTTTTTTTTTTTGTTTTTTTTACACTTGATTTGAAGTCAAATCACTTTAATGCCCTTACATTCCTCTCGCAAGTTTCCTTTCTTAAGTTCAGCTCTTGGAATATGATTTTGTTTGCTGTTAAATACGAACATAGAAATATCTATCCTTACATTTATAAACACTGTAAATTAAAATGCTTTAATGTATTTAATTATCCATTTTTTATATTTTCGGTGTCTCAATATTCTTTGGACATACTTAAGAAGGGGTCACATCACAAGAAGCAAATATGTATATTTTAATGCAGATTGAAATATAGAATTCAGAGAAATCCTTTTGCTACAAGGTCTCAATTCCATTGGTAAGAATAAAGATATTCTGAGTAAAAATCAAAATTTTGTGATGCTACTCCACAGAAATGGTGTTGGTCTTTGATAAGTATCTGTTATTGTTGCATTATAACTTCTTTGTTAGAACTCTCAATTCTGTCTAAATCTTGGCATACCAGACTTATATGGACTGGTGGAGATCACCTGAGTGAAAACAATAAAACTGTATCATGTTAGTTTATCTTTTTTTAATGGAGATTATGATGACCAACAGACTAGGTCTAACAGAGCTCTCTTTCCTCAGAAAGGAAATAAGAAATTATCTGAGGAAATCAAACCATAGAAAAACTTTACATCTCGGTTCTTGGTTTGGATAACACTACTGGTGAATACTTACACATACAAATTTTAAAATTAATTTACATCTTTTCTCCCTTGCTAATGGTACATTTCATGCCTTTAGTAGAATATTGTTCTGATCCATTCCTCATTTACAAAGCAACTTCTTATCTGAGTGAACAATGTGAAAACTTACTGCCAGTAGACTCACGTATATACTCTAAGAGACTCACTGTTCATATAGAATAGACCTCTTACTTATTTTTTACTATTTATTTTCAGAAAATAAACTGTCATAATTTTTATATTCCTGGAACTGAGAAAGGAGTCACAGAGTGCACCAACTCTACTAGTTTTGTGATTTAATAATTGAGCCATCTAAGGAACATAACTAGTTTTGTTTATTCCTTGAAGATAATAGAATCACAGAATCATAGAATGGTTAAGGTTGCAAGGGACCTCTAGAGATTATCTAGATACTGTGTTCTTAACATAACCCCCCGGATAAACCAGACTGATTTTATAAAGTGAGATATTATCTATTACAGCATTTAAAACATAAGTGAAAAAAACAATGGTGGATGTTTTCATGTTAGAGGATCATCCAATTCTTTCCTTCTTTTTATTTAAGAACCACTTCAGTCACTAACATGCCTTACAAAATTATTTGAAAATGAAGCCTTCATCTGAAGGAAAAGTGGAATAAAAATTATTTCCTTTCTCTCTTTTAAACAGTTACTCCCATTCATTCCATAAATATGAGGTGATTTCCACCAGTTTGTGCAATCCTCAAGAAATAGAAATTGTACATTGCAGGGACTGATGCTCTGTACTTGAATACTGATTTGTAAGGTGAGTGACTCTTCTGGCTGTTGAAACAGAAGCGCATGAAAATTGATACTTTCGCATCTAAGCCTTTATACAAACATTTCGTGGTGACTAACACCAGTGTTGTAGACCTGTTGTGAGGGGAATACCTAATACTGTCTTAAGCCCCTTATGATACATAATTGTATCTGCTAGATACAGTACAGCAACTGGGGAAAAAAAAAAGCCCCATATACTACTGAGACTTTTTTAAACAAACCTTTAGCACAACATGCCACTTTGAGCTGTGACTTGGGAGTGCAAGGAGACGGGAAGAAACTGACATTCATTACTTTTCATCAAAGCGTACAATGGATCACATTTTCTTGCCTATGTTGAATAGATTTCAGTAACTTTCAGTGCTTCAATAACATTTTTTTTTGAGGAGACTGTAACTTGGAGTGCTGCGTGAGGGTTGCCTGAAATATTTTCCCATGAATGAGTAGCCATACGTGGCATTCGAAATATTCAGGGTCTGTGATACTCAAGAAGGAGACACTGGATGAGACAAGGGGCAGGGCCGAAGGAGACTTATTTTTTTCTGCTGCCTGCCGTACGTTCTCAGGCTATGTGGTCTGAAGGTGACTCAGGTTTTCTGAACAGTTCTTCAATGAATAGTAAGAGCTTAGGGAGATCTCCAGGAAGTGACATAGTGGGTGATGGATAGAGTAAACAGAGGACAACTATGGAGGGTGAAACCCGTTGGAAATTGTTCCATTGACTTTAAAGTTATTTGATTTTCCCTAGAGTCTCGTGTATCAATAATTTGCTTGCAAATGGTCTTATGTATAAATAATGTACTATCTTTATAATAGTAAATGACTGTCACACGTTAAGTGTAGTTTAATTATCATTTGCAAGTTAATGTGAACTAATTCTAATTCTCTACTTCTACTTTTATACCATAACCTACCAAATTTTCATGTTATTTCTTTTATTAGCAATTTATTTATAATAGTGGAATTTCAGATCAGATATGCTAAGTATTTTTGCTAGTGTCATGGTTCTGAACACGTTTCTTTTCCATCTTTTCCTGTCCGCATGTATTTTGCTTTATAAGAGGCCAATATACTGTAGTTAGGAAGGAATTTCACAATTCTCTTGTTTCTGCTAGACTGTGATGTAAAAAGTCTATGTCAAAATGCACATTGGAGTCTTCCCCTGTGTCTCCTCCTTTCGGCAAACTACAATATAGGATATTGATTAATTATTTTTGGTTTTGTTAGTGAATTTTAAATTTAATTAAATTACTTCCAAGACAAATGCCCCGAATTTGAATGTTTAATCTCACCTGCACCAGGGGAAAGGATTCTCTTCTCATTGGACCTCAGCCAATCTAAGCCGCTAAGTGCCACCAAAAGGCCCAGTCCTGTTTGTGCTTTCTTCTTTTTCTAGCACCTCCCTTGCGCTGGTTCTGAGACTCATCTGACCCCTGCAGTGAGATAACTCTTGCTAGGAACTGGAGGGGTTCCAGCAAGGGAGGTTGTTTTGCTTTGTTTTGCTTTGGTTTTGGCTCAGGGAGATGAACCAGATAGGCAGTGAGGTCAACACTTTTAATGGCTTAGAATTTCATGGTGTTGACTGACCTAAATAAGAGCCCATCACTAGCAGTTAGGGAAGATCTCTTTCTTCAGTCCTCCCTTTGTTTTTCTCCCCTACTGCAATGAAATCATACCCCGGGGCTGCATTTCCCGGAGAAGCTGCTCCAATCTTTTTTTCCGATAATGAACTGACCAGCTGGCTTGTCCTGACTTAAGGAATTGTCTCCTGATGTTTAGGAGAAAGACAGAACTAATGCATACTTTCACAGGGAGTCATGCTTTCTGGGGACCCAAGCTGGTCTCAGTTTCATTCTGTAGATAACTGACCCCAATTAGCTTCTTCACTTTCATGGGAGATTCTTAAAGAACAAACTGTTGTAGAACTCAGGTATAGAGTCTTCTTTTTCTCTGAGATTATTGCTTTACTTCTTATTTTATTTTGTGTTCTTTTGCAGTGTTTGTTTTTTGTTTGTTTCCAGTTGAGTAGCCAAATCATTTAAGATAATGTTTTAAGATAATTTTAGTTACTTCATTTAGAACTGTCCCATCTTAATAGCTTGTGGTTATAAGTCATGTGCCTGTGGCAGAGCATTATGTGGATTACTACTTTATTACTCCTGCATCAGTACAACTGTGGTGGTAGTGCATTCTTGGACAGTGCAAAAAAAGAGGGAGACAACTCCTAAAGTCCCATCACATGTTTCTCATGAATCCTCAAGAATCCCAAATCCAAAGTCTTGGATTGCAAAGCCTAGGTCTCATTGTGGACAACAGAGCAATGTTAACAGTCAGGGAGAGTCATCAGGGTAATATTTAAAGTATTTTAATAAGCTGACTGGAGCTGAGAATAATTTAGATAAATAAGGTGGTGTCTGAGGCTTTTTACTTCATTTTCAGATATTGAAAGGAGTGTTAATTATTCTTTTCAGAACTAAATGAGAACAGTTTTTTATCCCAATCCTTCCCTCATCATATCCAATCACAATTTAGGGACACACCACAGGTTTCCCAGATGTGAGAAACAGTTCACACTGTAGAACTGAACACTTTTGTTGCAGTCAATCAAAGTCCTATGTTTTAAGAACTTTTGTAGGTAAGATGGAAGAAAATGGAGAATGTAAAATTCAGTTTCTCTAAACGATTAAATTATTTTCTATGTTATGCTCTGTGCTTTCAGGAATGAATAAAAGTCAAATGAGATAAAAATAGTCAAAGGTAATATAATCCAAATAGCAATAGATTTGAAAGCAAAGCATTTTAAACCATAAATCTACTTCCAGATTAAGTTGAGAATTTATAAAGTGAATTCCGATGACAAATTTTTAGTTCAGGTAACTCCAGTATTGATTCAAATAAGATGGCTTAATTATAAAACTACTTAAGACCTTATTACAGTAGATCTCTTCTCCAAAGGATGTCCATGACAGAATGATAGAATGGTTCTTAGGAAGCATAGTTCTAGTTCCTCTTGTCACAAAGAATCTACTCTTCTATTCCAACAATGTCCTACAGTAATTTGAAGTCTAGCTTAATCAGCACTGTGGTCATTAGCTCTTTTGGAAATCAGCCCATTTTATTTTATGATAATAATAATAAGAAAATATGCTCTTGGAAAAGACTTTGTTATTTCAAGTATCTTTACATTCTTCCACAACATCTTCCAGATGCTTTATACAAAGGATAAGGTAAGCATTCAGATAACAATCTGAGGTCTGAAGCTCCTAAAGAAGAACTATTGTACATGTGTTTTGTTTACACAATAGCTATTGATTTTCTTTTCTTTTTTTTTCCTTTTTCTTTTCTTTTTTTCTTTTTTTCTCCTATGGCCTTGTAATTCTCCACTTCTCATTACAAAAGAGGTATAGGGACCTTGACATTTTTCACCTCTCCTCTGGAGATGCTGTCTCTTGGTTAGAGATTAGTAGTTCCTGTAGTTAGGCTCTCACAGAGAACATTAAGCAACAGAATAAAGAATATCATAGCATCTGAATTTGTTTTTCTGGTAGCATAGCTAGACAAAAGAAGAGTGACTTTAAAATTCATGGGAAAGGGAAGGGAAGGGAAGGGAAGGGAAGGGAAGGGAAGTATAATAAGAGCTGCTTCACTGATTTTATTACAATTTGACTGAGACCTAAGCTCCATGACGGAAAAAGAAAACTTCCTGCTACCCAACTCACATCATGGCCGCTTGCTTATAAAGTGATCGGAAATGTTTCTTTTGGATAAAATTTACAGATGAAATGAAAAAAAAAAAAAAGAAAAAAAAAGACAGTCACAACCATTTAAAATTCTAACAAAATTTTGTTCCCTTTTATAGAAATAGAATAAAATGTGCTGGATGATTTTGAGTCCACAAACTTTTTAGAGGACGTATGTGGGCCATTGTAAAGTTTCTTGTGTCTTCCTCTCTTTGCTATTGCTGCTCTATACACAACTCTGCAGTAATGCTTTCCCTATATATTTTCTCATTCATCTTGATGTTGTTACCTGTGAATGAAGCACTGTAGATGTAAAAAAATAAATCTACTTGGTTTTACACCACAGAATAGCAATATATTTTAAAATATTTGCTTATTATGGCATAACCTAAATTACTCATTCCACTTGTTAACTGCTTGAGTTTTCCATTTAAAATATTCTTTTGTGAAGAGGGAGGTAAGAAAAATAACTATATTGAATTATGTCATGAACTTTAGTAGAAAACAGAGATGTATTAGCTGGGAGTCTTTGAAGCAAAATCTTGAGAGTTTAACGTTGGATACATTATTCTGCAGGCTGCAGTACTAAACTAAATTAATTCACCTCAGAATGCTGATATGGGGTATTCCGTTAGTGAAAATATTTTAAGTAATAATATGCCTCTTTCGTTTAAGGCCAGATAGTGTTTATTCAGTTTTAAAAATAGATTTTCCACAGTCTTAGAGTGAAACGTAGCCAGTTGTTGGTGTGAGCTTTATTTATAATGGTAATCCTAGAAAGTTCCCACATCTTTCATCATTCCCAACTTTGATTTTACGACAAATAGTTTGATATACAAAAAAACAGCATCTTGCTTTTTTCAAATACTAGCAGGGCTAATAAAATAGAAGTATATAGTGTCTCCTTCATTTAATGGTTTAACACTCAATACATTGTCCTCATTTGGATTTCACTTCATGAACTTTCCATTTCACTTCACTTCACTTCATGAAGTTAAGCACATGTGCTTAACTTTGCCCACATGACCACTTGCATTAAACTCTAATACTCAGTGTGGAGGAAAAGAACAAGAGATCTCATCTTGTACGTGATAGCTTATGTCTAGATGAATAGGAGGTCTTGTATAATATTAATGACATAATGTCATCATTCCTTCAGCCAAGAACGTAGAGAAAATCCTATTAGTTACATCACTGAGAACAGAATGCTAAAGATTCAGTAACAGATACTTATGTGTAATTGCGTTCTCTGCTAGACCCATTATATTATACCATATGCTAAGAGGCTTTAAGACAATTTCCTGGGTGACAACTTTACAGTGTCTGTGTTATTTTCTGGGTTTGCTATCAATTTTGTATGGGCTTGATTTAGTTTAGTTCTGGTCCGCCTAACCTCCTGAGTTAGCAGTTCAACTGTGTATCAGAGGAAGACCCTTGTAGTCACTCAGCCATGATGTAATTTAGTCTTCCTGAGGACCACAGCAATGTTAAAATAAAATCCCTGTGATGGTCAAGCCATCTGTCCAGAGGGTAAAAATACTACTTATCCAGTTCACTGATAAAAGGTCAGAGATAATCATCTGTTTCTATATATTCTTAATGGAAAAATGTGCCTCAAGGGGTAGACAGCTACCATCCAAATGTTTTATCAAACCAGGCACGTTATTCATACAGCATCACCTGCACAATCCCTTATGGCTGTGTTAGCATCTGCAGAACTTAGTTAAATAATATCAGCACCCTGCAGTACCTTATGCTATTGTACTTTTTTTTCTGATTATTAAATTGTGTGGAGAAACACTTTTTTGAATTTTTTTTTTTTTCACTGTTTGTGCTTATCTTAATCAACTGAATAAGAACTCTTCTACAGGAGAAAAAGGTGGATTTAAATAAATACAAAACAAATAGGGTATTAGTAGCAGGGCGAAAATAAGATTGATGATCTGACAAAACATTAATTAAAAAAAAGAACTTCGCCAAGACTAACGTGTATAATTCAGTTGCATGCAATTTAAAGGCAAAATTAATTTATTGTTTCTTACTTGACAACAAAACAGCAACTTCCTATTGATTAGTCTGTTTTATCAGTGCATGCAAGACATATTTAAACCCTCCAATTGGAAACAGTGTTATTGAAATTGTGCTATTTAACCTCTGTTCCTTGAAATTAAATTTCAAAAACCCCACAGAGATAGCAGAAAATCGACTTTCCAATAAAACAATTTCACAGTTGTTTTTGTAGGGTTGTATTAGTTCACAAATATTGAATCCCAATTGCTTTATTAATTAAAGGAAATAACATGAAACATTTGGCATAGTTCTGTTCAGAGTAGTTGCCAGTATACTAAGCCCAACATATGCTGAATATTTTATTTAAAAGTGATTTATTGCAAAATTTACCAATAATGGTTGACAATATTTTGCTTAAGTTCAGTTTCTAAATGTCAGCAGTTTTAAAGATTAAATATTATTATGTATTCAGATGCCAAGAACATGTATATATTTAAGCTCTACAAACTTCTGCATATTTATATTACATAGGGCTGTCAGTTCATAAAATTTGTTTCAAATGCATCTATTCATTTTTCTGCAAAAATCTGAGTCATTCATGCTGGAAATGGTAACTAGAATAAGAACTTAACCTTTGTTATTTTTTTATCTAGCAAAGAAAAGATAATCTTTAGTTCTGCCTTTAAGACAATACATGTTCAAATACGAAATGTTAATACATCTTTGGATTTTTAAAGGATAAACCTGCTCAAGAGGCAAACATCTGAAAATGAAACCACTATACTGAAAAAAGAAATACAGCGGTTGCTCAAGAATTCACATTATCTGCCTCATGCTAGAAAATATATGTAGACATACTTACCGTCTTAAAAGCAAAAGGAAACTTAAGGCTTTTTACCTTTCTGGGAATTACTTTCAGAGGTAAGGTTGTTGCATTTCCACCGCTAATTAAAATCATAAAGACACAAAAAATCTGAAAGCTGTTATTCTTCCTTATTATTTTACTCTCACTTAATAGATTTAACAAAACATGAAATTCCTTCCCTTTGCCCATATTTGAAACTGTAGCTGTTAACTACTTCCAAGTAAACTATTTTCTTTCTTTCATACTATGGTATTCAGACTTGTCTTCACTGCAACAAGCTGCACTTGAGGGCCCTATAGAAAGCATCTTGAGTCAAGTGAGAATGACCGCACTGCAAAACAATGCTTGGGATGCGCAGAATGGTTCGATAAGCAACACACGTGAATAGGTGTAACTCTGACCAAAGTGTTCTCCAACACTGAACTGAACCTTTATGGCTGAAACTTTATTATGAGCCTAATTGTTTGATCTTAAAGAATCGTTTTGCAGAAAACATTCAACCTCAGCATGGGTGAGACGCCATATGATGCAGGAATCAAATATTAATTCGAGCAAGACAGACTTCTATCAATGTCTGTCACAACAGAGTTGCACTTTCAGCTTTATGTTCAGACTCTAGGGTTGTATGTCTTCCACTGATTAAAGGAAGCTCAGATCTCGAGTAGATTTGTGTTTCCTAGGTCAGTTCCTCAGCAATCCTAGCAAACTTAGATAATAGTGTGATATTGTTAAAGTTTGCAGTGACCAGGCTTAAAAAATATGACTGTTCCCTCTCCATTACATAATAGAAGAGGTTGTCAAGTTTTTCTTCTGTTAATTTAAAAAATAGAGAAAGACAAATAAGTAGTGAATATATCAAAAATAGGGAGTACCTAGCATAATCTGGAGTGCATAAAGAAAGAGCAAAATGAGAAAACTTTTTGTTTTTTAGAAGGCATTGGGGACACACTGGAATTGTTGACTTTTATTTTTCATTTTATGGCCATTCTAGTTCTGTTCTTTATCCTGGAAAGTCACGTCTACTACTATTCTCTGGATGCCTCTACCCTATAAAAAAGTCAAAATTTGTTAATACTCACTGTTGAATGTTGAAGAGAAGAGAAGAGAAGAGAAGAGAAGAGAAGAGAAGAGAAGAGAAGAGAAGAGAAGAGAAGAGAAGAGAAGAGAAGACAAACATCAAAGGATGCAGACAGCAGGTGACAAATGCCTGAGGAAAGTTGCTGACCATGCACACACTTCAAAGGGATAACATCTCTTAAATCTTGGTCTGGCTTCTGCTTTTATCAGACCTTTCCTGATTTCCAGTAGTCTTTAAAATTAAACATTAATATAAAGTTAAAATCAGAAGATATTCTTATAGGAATATTTCTAACTTGACTTCTGAATTTAGACCAATTCATAAAAATTGAAGTCAACATAATGTTAGGAGATCAACATCAATAATATATTTCTAATATTTCTTTGGTAAGATAGATCCGTGACAAATTTGAAAACAGGAAAACATTAATGAGAAAGTTAAAAGTACTAATGTAATATTTGCTGAGGTCCAGAAAAATGAATTTCAATTCTTTCAAATTCACATTTATGTGGATCCTTGACACTCTCCTTTTCCATTTCAGTAGGGTAGAAAGGAAAGATGTCCATTCAGTGCTTTGAGTGAATCTGGCCCTGATTCACTGAGGCCAAAAGAGAGTCTTCTATCAGCTTTGGACAACATTGGCCAGATCTTTCACACATTTCACCATCTTTTTTGCTGTCTAAATGCTATAACATCAGAAGTCCAAAAATTGTTTTTTACAGAAATACTTTATAATCTGCAAAAATCTTTTTATGTCAAGACAAACAACACCCATTATAACACTTGGAAGACAATGCAGGCAATGCAATTAGTTATACAGGACAATGTAATTACTTATACAGGGCAGTCACAACCATTAAAAATCATCCCATCTCATTTGCCAAGATTTGCCACAAAGCCCAAGAACTTAGTTTCTCTTATTTCAATAGACTATTTGCAAGCCACGGTGTGATAAGATTTATTAAATAATAAATATCTTAGGGACAACTCTGCCATGACTCTGCATGCAGATTGGGTAATCTTGCATGCAAACTGTGAGGTAGCTGTATTATCTAGTCTACTGTATTTGTAATAAATTGATTTAGGTGCCCAGCAGGATTTTACCTTTTAAAAATTTGTGTTTAACTTTAATATGGTAAAATACCATTAAAAAAGAAGTTAGTATTTCTAGCACTCTCTGGTGTTGTATCTTACAATACAAGAAAGGGAAACAGAAATGGAAGCCGACAAGCCATCCGTGAGCGTCTTAAACTATGTAAGAAAATAGTAAAATGTGGAGATTGTTACCAGTGAAATCAAGATTTTTATTTTTACCCAAAGACCACAAATGAAGCTTCAAAACACGCCAGTAACTATTTAAAGTAAAATTGCTTTTATTATTATTGCTCACATTTCTGCAATTCATTTTAAAAACTGAAACGCTCACAGAGCCTATAAAAAACAGAGGCTTCCAGCTAAACACATGAGCCTCCAAATCATTATTTCTCAATAGGTTAGGGGCAAAGACCAGGCCTGTTGACGTTGCTGAGATGAATCACACTGCTCTGTCCCATTTGGCACTACAGTTGCTAAGAACTGGAAAAGAGTCCATGCAGCAGATGCAGCAAAGTCTGCTAAGTGAAGAAACAGTCCTCCTCAAATGCAGCCCCGTCAAGTTGAGAAAATAGTTCTCCCTTTGATGACAAATTGAATATGTCTGATAATACTCTTTAAACCCCACAGGCATCAATGGGCATAACAAGTCAGGGAAACATTTCTGCGAGTACCTGAAATTGCAGAGTACCCCAAATCCGGGAAATGGACTGAATCACAAGAGGTCATCTTTCCAATGCTCGCAGAACTACGCGCTCTCGAAGCTGCGGTACTGTTTAGGAAATGAAACAGGTTAAGAAACACAGGCTGTAGGACAACAGTATTTAAATGAACCGCTCTGCTAGAAAATCACAGCAAAATAATACAGGGCTACTCTTCTGAAAACTGCATTAAATCTCTCAGAAACACCAGTAATTTGCACTTTTGTTGTCAAATTACATTGCTGTGGCAGGCAGTAGCGCAAGGTATCTCTTATATGTCAGCAGGTACATCCTCATACGTCATACTTATATGTCAGTATGTACATACCATGGGAATGCTTCAGCAAATACATCTTTCAGTTATTCAACAAAAGAAAAGTAACACTAATACAGGGCAAGGTAGGCATCTCAGTTCTGTAATATAACCACTGGGTGTTGCTTCTTAATCACTCTCTCTCCTATAAGCACGGTTTTCATTAGTTTTGAAATGGATCCCGTCAAGGGAGTATTAGTCAGTGACATTCAGTCCTTGGCTTTGAAGGTGGATCTGTGATTATTATTTCCTAAGCATGATGCCCTTTTTCTGCCTTTACTGACGTACGTACTGTATATTTGTATTTGCTTTGGTTTTATGATATACTGTGTTACTCCTCACACACAGCCCAATACTTTGTTTTGGTTAATTAAAGATTTTATTACACAGTAAAAGACACAGTGCAGAGTAAACAGTACTGCACACAGAATGAAATACTGCATCAACTCACACAGCACCGCTGGTGCCACTTCTTTGTAACTCCTGAAAAATGCATTTAACAATTACTCTATTCTGCTCTACCAGTGACTGCACGATGACCTTGGTCAGCAGTTTCAAGAGTAATGCATCAATATATGATGAATTTTATGAATTGATGTTTGTGGCTCAGAACATCTTTTGGTTATAAACAACCTTTTATTCATCTGTGCTACAACATCCACTCTACAGAATGCGTTACGCATGGCAATGAGTCCATGGCATCCTGAGGGTGGAAATTGATATGTTAAATTTATTTTTTTATTAGCCCCTTCTAGTAACATATCTCAATAATCTCCGTTAGCTGGCATTACCACTGCAAAGGATGTGGCTACATCTTTATTTCATGTAAAGTATTTTCTGATCAAGCAAAATTAAAAGAATCTATCATTGATGAGCATATTTTTCACAGTGCAATTAACACAGTTGGCAGAGAAAAAGGACTTGATTTAGAGGCACTGAATAACTACATTTCCCTCTGACTTTTTTTGAGCTGAAGATGATCATGATTTCTGAAAATCAGAAAGACAATGCTGAAGTATGCACAAACAGAATAAACATTGCTTATCCAAAACTTTTCTTCTACTGCTTGTTATATTTACTTTTAGAGTTTTGTCTACCAGGTTATCCCCAGGCCCTCATTGAGTGGCATAAAAATATTCAATTTCCACAGGACATAAATTCATTTACCATAGGTCAACATATAATTTTCCTAAAGGAAGCTAGGACCAAACGGGCTAGATCTTATATCTCCAAATATGCCAGCTGAATGAAGTTGATACCTTCCTTCAGAAGGCTTGGCCAAGTATTCCAGGATGGTCGTGATTACCTTCAGTGTCAATATTTGAAACAGAACACCAAGAACTATTAATATTTTGATATTTAAACTATGAAAGTCATGAAGATCAAGAGATTTTCTGTTAGTAGATAAAATATAGCACTAGCTCAACAACAATACAAAGTGATTGAGAGCTAAATGAAAGAGCAGAAATACACTTTAAATCATTAAATCAAATTAGATATATCTGTATAGCTTTTCCATAACAATCAGTGATGGCTAATCTAACTCCATATGTGATATGCAAAACAGCTTTGGTTCATATTTCCAGATGGTGGAAATCAATGTTAATACACTGATTTTCAGTGGTAGAAGGCATGGACGTTTATTTAAGGAGTGAATACATGGGAGTGGTCTCAGATGGCATCAAGTTAATCATCTAAAAAAAAAGGCTGAGACAGAATGCAGAAATTCTGCATTTCTTCAAAGGAAGTGAAGAAGACAAGTTTAAAGGAGAGTGGAAGAAAAAGATTGCAAAATACATATGTTACGTGAATTTTCTCTTCAACTAAGTTTATTTGTTTTATATTTGACTAAAATTATTTGCAGCTGGCCTTCCTGGTAAACGACACTATTTCTCCTGAGCATAGCTTTCTTACAGAGGTCTGCTGAAGTATCTCCCAGGGGTTTTGTTTGTTTCTTTGTTCATTTTTACAGAAAAGCTGATAGAGAAACATACATAGTATGCATATTTTTGATGGTCAAGTATACTTTCTCTAGCATCCACACGTAACTGCACTTGAAAGCTGTGTTAACTGGATATGAACCTCCGCACTGGGAATGTTTATCAAGGGGGACAACTTCTAAATGATCACCAGGGGACATCAGAGTGTCTGGATTTTGTTTTGGTTGAAAGTTAGGGTATTTTCAGGAGTAGAATCTTAAGAATGATACCTTCAAAGTGCTTTTATTAATACAAGATTTTTATGTGTATCCTGTTTGTCTTACATTAGCAAGTTAAGAAAACACATAAACCAGGCAAACTCAGGTTATTTTGGGCTTTTTTTTTCATCAGAAGCGTTTGCTAAGGAAGATCCAAATACATCTGCAACATTTTCTTGACAGCTAAAGAACATAACGTTGCACTGTCATGTAATCTTTTGTTTGATGTTCAACTTTGCTGACACATTTGCACTGCTGATCGTTGTTGTTATGCTGATTTCCATTAGCATAGTTTCTAATCTAATATTTTGGCAAATAGTAGGTTCTGTGAAGCTCCTTGCATCAGCATATATCATACTTGCCATACAATTGTTTCATAGTATGGATACAGTGCAAAAACTGATGCTTGAATGATTATGCAGCCTTCAGTCTGGTAGAATAACATACAACTTTCTGCATTTCCAGAGCTTTTCTACACCTCTCTGTCTTAAAGCTTTTCTATATAAAAGACAACAGGTTAGACCTCTCTCTCTTTCTGGGCCTATATGACTTTTTGGATCTGCCCAGTAGGAGTTTGACCTTTGGACTGACCTGCAGCACCTGATGACCTTTCAGAAGGCCGGCCATTCGCCTGGGTACTTACAGACCCTGTTACACAAATATTATCAGTGTCCAGTGTTTACTCAGCTTGTCTCTATGAACTTCTAGTGGTACATAATCTATGGCACACTGTTGTGATATAAATCCATTTAGTATTAGGTAGTAGTGCTTTTTATTCTTTTTTTTCTTTTCTTTTCTTCTAGACACACATGATTTAAACACAACGGTAGGGGTGTATATATTTTCTGTGAATTCACTGTGGCCATCTGCTAGAAGATAGAGTCTGGACTTTCTGAACTCTTCTATTGATACAAATAAACCTGGTCTTGGTACTATGGAAAGCTTGCCAGACAGCTGTTTTACTTCATTTTACATTTCATCACCCTTCCAAAAATGATCAATTGATCCCGTTCTCCACTATCACAAAATATACTTGGGGCAGATCTTTAGGTTTGGAGTATAAATGTCCTTGGGGACATAACTAAAAAAAAAAAAAAAAAAAAAATTAACAATAAGAAGCATGTACGTGCACAAAAATCTCTTTCCCTTCGTGTCATCTATATTGTCCTTCTACAGAAATTTCTAACTCAATGCCCTTTATGATCAGCTTTCCAGCTTTCCTCTTAAAAAGGATGGTTAGATGTTTATTCTTCAGTGAAAACTGAGATTCCCATGTGAATATAACTCTAGGTCAGTTTTGTCCACGGCATATTTCCCTGTAATGCCTTTGGACAACGCTTTTCTGCATACCAATGTCTCGGCAGAGTGTGACAGAAAAAGGACATGGGAAACAGAGTTCTCATGTGCCTCGAGGTTTGTTTCCAAATACTTCTTAATACATCTATTTGCTCTGCATATATACCGTGTAATGATGAATAAGAGTAGAAATATGTTTCTATAACCTCACAATCTGCTGAATGATTATAAAAAAGGTTATCTGTGGGAAAAAAAAAACAAATGTATAGAAATTTGCTTTGGCGGAAAAGTCAGTGTCAGGGGAACTCCAAATACATGGGGATTTGTACCAGATTCATCCACTACTTCTGGTCAAAAGAAAGAAAAGCAAGATTTTGAAAGTGTCACATTTTAAGTGTTTAGATTGAAGTTTTGTCTAGAAGTGTCAATTTGCATTTAATAACATCTTCACAGAAGAGGTTGGAACAAAGCCCTTCATTCTGGATGGACAAAATCACATTTTCTTGTCTCAAATGGACAAAAACATTTTTTCTTGTCTCAGATTCGAAACAAGAGACTCATTTTTTATTGAACTTCCCTTCACTCTGTTTCAGAGCTTAATTTTCTTTCTGGTTTGTTTGGCTTTCATCACTAGGTCAGAGAAATCATTAATTGTCCAGCTCAACAAACATGACCTATTCTTAGATTAACGATACTGGGTTGAGTTTAATAAATATTAAGACTACCGCTATTTGTTACTGGAGGTGATCCACATGAATAATTTGTCTTTATTCATGAAGTGGGAAGCACAGAATCACCATTGACATCTTTTAGTAGGAGTCCTGCCATCTGGTAGAAGCTTTCTCTCTGCCTTTGAATCTGCAAAGAACCATGTCCTTGCTTGGAAAGCTCCGTAACACTTTTATCATGTAGCTATATATTTATTTAGTTATTTTAATATGAGTGCCAGTTTTGCCTCAGCAAAACAAAGGAGATTATTTCATATTTTGTAGTATAGCTTATATTTCCTCATAGTTTCTATACGACATTGGTAACAAACAAGGAAGACTTGTTTGCTAAAGAAAGAGAAGAGCCAAAATGTAAAGCGTGTTGTTACACAGTGTAGAGACCTAACAAGCTATTTGTGAGTACCATCTAAGTTAAGCTTATCAAATAGGTCTTGGAACCGAAACCACAAATTTTTCACAGCTGGTGCATGGGGCCTCAGCCTATATGTAACTCATGCACACACATGCTCTTCCCTTATTATTCCACAGTTTTTAAGAATCTGTCAAAATAATCTCTTCTCCCATCACAACAGCTAAATTACTTTTCATAAGCTTTTAAAAATTTAAAAAATTAAGATTAATGCAGGCTGTACTCTAATATTTTAATATTTGCATGATTATTTGATCAATCTCCTTCAAGGAATGAGTATTACAGAATATTTAAAAAACGATTTTACAGTAAATGAAATGCCAGAAAAAATATATTATATTTCATAAGTCGCACCCCCTAAAATCATAATGCTGATTTATTGCTGTGATCTACTATTTAAAGCATGAATGAGAACTCTTAAACTCTCTTTCCAAAAGGTTTTTTTTTTTTTTTTTTTTTTTTTTTTTTTTTATTACTAACAGATGCGTTCTAATTCTGACTGGGGAGCTTCCCTCTATCACAAAACATGAATCTTATTTCCTTATGCCTTTATTAATTATATATATTTTGGGATTCAAAGGTGGGTCTCGTGTAGGCTCAGTTCTTCATTTCTGGCTCCTGTTGTCATCAGCTCCCTAGTTGTTTCTGGTCACATTGTCCTTAATGACCCAGCCATTCTTCTTCTTCTTGTGTAAATACAGACCAGTCTGCTTCCATGAGTGCACATGATCTCCTTCTCCTCCTATCTACTTTGCTTCAATAAAAAATACATTTTTCAAAAATGGGAGGACATTCTTTTTTTCCCCACCTCATTTTTCAACAGCAGAATCGTGGCATTTCAATTTTTTAAGTAAACAAAAAGCCCTATTTTTCATACTGACAGCAAAGAGCAGTGATGTATGAACCTGCAAGTCATATAATGACTTATTCTTGATAATGCTTGAAGAAGCCTCCATATATTTTTAAGGCGAGTCAAAATAATTTATTTTGGCAATGCATTGAAATCTTGAGTTTTTAACATGTAATATGCTAAGCTTCAATTTCTATGGTGTGGATTCATCTTTTCAGATGAGCATTAATTTTCTATAATCACCAAGAAGTTTTAAAATATGTGAAGTAGTATGGAAAAGTTAACAAGGCTTGAAATGTTAACAAGACTACCCTCTTTTATTTAGGTTGGGTGATAGTTTCCATTCTAAAACAGCATTTCTTTGCAACATGTATTTTGAGCTGTAACTTTACAGTGCTGTTGAATTTGTTTATCAAAGATTAAATTGTGAGTCACGCTATTAAGATACAGTCTCATAGTTCAATGACAATCTTTATGGTACATAATAGCTATTGAAAAAATTAATGGTATCTGCCTCAAAATTCAAGGTAAGATAATTCAACCATAAAAGGAGTTTGAGAAGCTAGATAATGTTCCTGTTATCTAAAAGCTGAAATTTCACCCTCTTTATCTCTCTTAGTACATTTCACAAGGGCAAGAAGGGGTAAAAAAAAAAAAAGTAACATTGATGAAATGGACATGAGAGTCAAACTGAGAAGCACTGGCAGGAGATTCCTGCAGCAAATGAGAGTTCATCTCAACCAGCTGTGTCAGCAAGGCCTCTCTCCTTCACTGGTTTTCACAGCCCTGCAGGAGAAGGGATGGAGACCCATGCACAATTGTGTATGTTCTGGCACAATAAAAATTTGAGTTGTAGACTTTTGTCAGATTTACTTTGGGACCTGAACTACAGTCTTTCAACTGCTACTCAAGAAGCAAGGCTTATCCTTTGCTGCAATGAGACAGTGCAGTTTTACAGAAGGTCTAAATTATATGTTTTTGTGGCTGTGGCCATGGTCTATCTAGAAACAATGCCTTGGAATAATGAGAATACGTTTAGCCTTTACATTTATTGTGTATCACACAATGATGAATGCTATGGCTGGGTGGACTTCTACTTTTTCTCAGTCTACTCTACTAGAGAAGGTGAGCAACCCCACTAGTGTAATTTACACTCTGTCTTACACAGGAGAAGATCCTGGAAGGCAAAGTGACAGATCAAGAATCTCCCTTCTTGGCAGAAGATGCAAACTGATAAGTAGAGAAGTTCAGGATGACTGAACAGCTCTTAGTTCCTGTGTCAATATGAGTGTATCAAAGTCCTCACATGCTACAAACTTAAGCTCCCAGCTGATTCACTGAACCGAGACGCAGCTCAGCAATGGTGCAAACCCTTTTCTAGCTGAAGTAAAAGAAAGTAGTCTTCACTCATGCTGTTACAACAAACTGTTCAGCCTAAGGAATAAATACTATTATCTACTGATTTCTATCTAGGATGGCGGAAAATGCAAATTATTAAATCACCTGTATAAGTAAGATTCTGCTGCCTATACCAGAGATAGAACTAACTAAAAAGGAGAAATACCCCAAAGACCAAAGGTGTCATAGTGCCCCAAATTTGGGGCACTATGTAGTAGGTTTGCTTCTTCTCTTTCTGTAGTTCAGGTTAATACTTCTTGCCAAACTTACAAAACTTGGACTTATATTACCCTAGAGTATGAGCAACTGATAGGATTTTGAAAAATTCAAAAGTTCATACCAAAATTTAAATGTTTAGTTCCATAATTCTAGAGATACTTCTGAGACAGGTATCTTGCATTCAACCCCCTCATTAGTCATGAATAGATTTAAATTATTTTTTAAAGGTAGAGTTTTCATGAAATTAAAATTTGACATAAATATTGACCAGAAGTCACTAGGTCTGAGGACAGAAATTCATATATAGAAGTTCTGAGGGGAGGGTGGGGAACTGAGGGAAAGAAAAAGCTCATAACAGTAGTTCATAAAATTCACTCAGCATAGGAAGTAGATGGCAGCCACTGAGAGACCTACTCAGATTTATCAAAATGTCTATTGCCCTGCTTCTTGCCTATTTTGGCTCTCAATATTTTGCATGGTTACATTTTCACAGAGCTGTTTAGGGATTTGACGCCACAGTGTGTCATGCCTTGGCTTTTTGGGTAATAGTTTGTATTAGAGACTTAAGGAAGAATTTAGTTACTTTCGAATTTGGCAATAATAGGCAGAGACAGACAGACTTCTTTTTACTTTTTTTAAAAAATGAACATCAGAGGAGTCCATGTCATGTAAAAAAAACACTCCAAATTCTGAGGCACGTGATGGTTCAAAGCAGCAGATTGAATACAAGGAAATTAACATGGCTTGGTAGGGCAACCAGAAAACTCTCCTCCAAGACGACGACTACAGAGTTGCAGGAAAGCATTTGTGCATTTTTTTAGGAGATTGTCATTGACAATTTGTATCCACAAAGAAATTGGTGCTAATCTACCTACTGAGTTTTGAAACAAACAGCTACACTACTCTCTCATGATCAGAGTATCTGATGGCTGGCTATCAAAATATCCTATTTGGTAAGGTCCTTTCTCCTTACAGAAAAGGGGAAGTGAAACAAAGGAGGGAACTGGAGCTCTGTAATAAATGGCATGGAGAGGCAGGAGCTGCAGTCTAGCTGTGTACTGGCTTCATGAGCCAAACATGCCATTCCCCAGTAATACAGAGTTGAAATTTAATTCATTTGAATTTTAATTCAGAGAAAGCCATCCTCTAAAAAGCTGAAGAAGCAGGTTAGAAAGTCTCATATTCAATCCAGTATGGAAAGTGTTATGCTCCTCTTACCTGGAGGATCTAAGCCTAAGTGGTTTAGCCTACTCTTTTCTTTCAGTTGATTTGCTGCACTGTGAGAAGTATTGCAAATACCTACCAGATGACCTATTTTAATAGCTATGGCCTAATTCAACATTTTTTTCCCCCTCCCACCTCTAGCTATATTTCTTTTATATAAACACATGTATTCACCCTCTTCCTCCCCACTCCCAAATATCATAAATTCACATGGAGAGCTTTCTTAAAAGAAAAAAAAAAGAAGGGCATGTGGAAATGAAGCTAGAAGTTTGCAGCATATACTTGACACAGTGCAATAAACGCTTAACGGTGGATTGACAATGATGAATAGAAAAGCCCATGAATAGCAATTATCCTTTTTAAAATGGGGGTCTTGTACCTTACTGGAGATATTTATAAAGGAATCTTCTGCATTTGTATTCTTTTTCATTTTATGAAGTCCTTTGCTTTTGCAAGTACCAGAGAACTGCATATTTTTCCATGAATTAGGAATGTAAAGGTCTTTTAAAGAGACATATTGCGGGGGAGGTGGGGTGGAAAGTGAGAAATACAGGAAGACAGTGCTATCTCCATATTTTTTTTTTTTGTTTGTTTTGTTTTTTTCCTGTTGCTGTTACCTGAACAACTTTTTCTTATTACCTCTGTTCTCTCCATATTTGACAATAGGTAGCATAAAAGAGAAAAAATAGAAAAGGAGACATTCTTAATGAAAATAATAATAATCTATGCACATATACAGTGTGATCTTGCCTATGCTGTATAATGCTTACTCATCCAGCACTGTTCAGATAACTTGCTCACATACAGGATACACAGAATGGATTAAAAAGGCTCAGCGTACTCTCTTTCAGGTGGCAGAAACCAAGGAAAATAATTGCAAAATGATTGAAGGAAAGTATTAACGATGTGCAAGGCATACCTATTGATGTTATCACTAGCAACAAGACAGCAGCAAGATTACATAAATATGCAATAATAGTGTAATACAATAGAAACAGTCAACATATGGCTCATTAACATATAAAGTTATTAAAATGATTATTTGTTCCTTATAGTGTATCTACTACGCACCACATTTGAAGTAAGGATGCAATTATGCAACACCTGACATACAATATTACTGAAAAAAAGGACCAAGTACAGTTGCTGATATCATGTCATACTAAACCTGCATGACTAATCCACGTGATTTAAAAAAAAAAAAAAAAAATTTGCTGGACTGGGAGCTTTGAGAGCATCCAGAATAACTTACCTTTTAATATACTTACTAGCATTAAACACATGAGATGGAAATGAAAATCCTTCCTTCCTGGAGCAACAACCTTGTTGTGACATTTAGAAGCACAGGAGACTATTTAAACCTTTCTCTCACATCCCTTCCCATCGCTTTTCCCTTACATTTCCTTGTGTATTTTTTATGAGGAGGAGAAGATTGCTTTCGATAACTAAGCTGGCCTTAAAGTGACCCTTGGGGTAAAGTTTGTTGGCAACTCCTCGTGCACAGATTCTGTGGCCAACTTCACGTACTAACAGGGAAACGGAGGGCCCACCTCAGGGAATAGAGCATCCTTTTTCTTTCTTCCTCTTAATAGGCTGGAGAGCTGAAGCCATCATTCACCGGGTCTGGGGGAAAGCAGGCAAAAAGAAATAGTTTCTCTACCCTCTCTTTAATGTACTCTCTCTAGTTAGATACACTTTAAATAGGTGACAGTCTCTGCTCCACAAGGGAAGCAAAAAACCATCCATCAAATGCAAAGTCAGATTACATCCCTAACTGTTACCAGGAGAACCTACTACCACCACTTATAACTTTCCCTTTTTTTTTTTTTAATCAATGAAGGTGTCGCTGAGGAAAGAAAGTACTAAATATTCTCAATTCTGATGTTGACCAAGGATCCTGAGTGCCAGACACTGCCCTCTAAAAACCACAGGGAAAGTCAGAGCTGTACATCTGAGCATTTGCTCTTATATCAAAGCCTCTTACATGCAATTACAAAAAATACATACATTTTACATAGTAGGGAAATTATGATTAGAAGAAAGAATGATCAGAATTAATGTTATCACTTCTTAATTTACAGTGAAAAAAGGACACATTTTTCAAAGTTGAATTTCTGACCAAGATTTTTTGCTATGTGTGCGCTATATAGAAGATGGTAATAACTGATGTTACATGTGAAAGGGATGGAGGGGGCAGTACTTTGTTACCAAAAACTTATCAGATACTCCGATGGTGACATTCTGCATTTATGACATCAGCCTTTATGAGAAGAACTGACACTTGGCTAAACAAGAGCTGGTTTCAGCTCTCAGGTCAGAGCTTAGACATAACAGACTTCTGCAAGGACAACATCTTATCCTTCTAGTTATCAGTTCACAAGTGAAATGTCAGGGAATTTTCTTTGACCTTTTTTTGACTGATTCTCACTAGCAAACCAATCAAGATAGCATCAGCCAGGGAAGAACGTTTAACTCTTAAAAATATTTTTCAGGTCTTCTACTGCCATTCATTGTAGTAAGTGCTGCACAAAGGATTTTCATTTTAAAGGTGAAATGCAACAGCATTTCAAAGCTGAAAATTGAACTTGCTTATTAAAAGACAGATTTAAGACCAGCTGTTGCACAGTAGTGCAAAACACATTGAGTAACCTGTTCATACCATGCATAAGCAAATAGTTAAGCATTATACCATAAAATCTATGACAGACAAAAGCAGAGGACTGTAGGAGTTGACACTTGAGAGTCTGTCTACCTACTGACACCTGCTAAGTTTTCATGTGTTGTGATAACGGGAGTTACATCTGTAAATTCTCCACACTGTACAACATTAACATAAGAAGATAAAAAAATCAAATAATCCTTAATATGTCTTTGGAATACTATAAAAGCTCTTAAACCATTACAAATAAATAAAAAAGAAAATCCAAATCCTTCTTTATTGTGGGATATACACATGGGAGAATAATAACAGAAAATAATTTGGAAAAAAAAAAAAAAAAAAAAAAAAAGATTTTGTCCAAACATATTCCTAAATACTCTTGGTTTGTTTCCTTTCCAGCTAAAACTGGGCTAAATTACTTTGATCATTAATCATATTGTGCAATGAATATAATGCTAAAATAATCCAGCTGTTTCTATACAGTATACTCCATTCTAATCTCTCTGGAACAATGTGTAAGCAAGAATCCCCAGAGGCAAACTAGACAAAATAACACTTGGGTAGAGTAAGAACCACTTTTTTTTTTTTTTTTTTTTTTCCCCCCTCTTCTCTCCTCTCTCCCCAAAGTGGGAATATAATTACTTCTATTTTCCTTGAAAATTTGACACAAGTGTCAGAAAAAGCAAGATACAATGAAATAAAACCTAAAGCAGTGAAACAGCATGTAGGAACTTACAACTAAACTCATTCACTATGATGTCTACTGAGACTACAAATTTCTTAGCTGTTTGTGACCTTCAGTATTTTTAATAGAAATTTGTGTCTAGCGTTTTTAGTGTGGTACTGTTTTCCAGGCCCTTTAACCTTGCTTTGGTGACATAAGTTGGTAGTTCCTCCACCTACTCCTATTACCAGGAGGTTCTGTTTAATACGAAGGTATGTGAACAACAGAATTATGGTTAGGTACTTCCATCTGAGATAGTTTAAACTGAAATTGAATTTTCTCTCTCACCCACCAAAAGTTCAGTTGAACTGGAAGTTTTAGCTCAGTTAGTAAAAATATATTTTTCCTTGAACCTTATTTGTTTAAAAGCAGATCAAAATACTGTTTATGAATGGAAAAAAAATCCAATTTGAAATAAAGAAAAATATTTCATTTATATATTGTCAAAACATACAGTTCTTTGGCTTCCAAAATATACTTTATCTTAAATGTATATGTGTCAAAATGTTTGACTTAGTTCCATTGCCTCTCCTAGTTTCCCACTAAAAACATTTGACCAAATTCTTGAACCTTCAAACCATCATTTTTGGCAAATTCATTACTTGCTGAAGTAGTTTCACTTAATTCAATGGATGATATTTATTTTTCTGATCATGGGATGATAGTCTTACAACTGCTCTTTTCATTCTTTCCTCAAAGACTTTGCAGGCTCAGAAAGATGAGTTTCCTTTAACCATACTAGGTGAAGAACACTTCAGTTGGATCTTCCTTTTACTGCCTCAAAGTTCTTTCACTGCTTGTTTCCAACCTCAGTTTAGATGAGACCGCAGGGACAACGGGAAAGGTAGCACAATAATACCGTGACATCCCAGAAAGCAGGTGCTTCTCTACATGCATTGCATCCCAAGGATGTTTTCCCCCCGCCACCTGGCCTATCACAATTTCCATTGACACCAACTCCAGAATTTGCCACCAGAATTTCTTTGGATTTACTGGTAGAGCATATTTGACAACCAGAATTGAAGATTCATCTCTAAAGTTCCAGTTTAAAAAAAGATTTTAGCTCTCTTTCTTCTATTTGTTGTAATATTCGATAGAGTGATACACACAGGCAGAAATCACAGCAATGAAAATCTTTGTGTAGAAAAGATCTATCAAAAAGGAAGCTGATTGTGACATTTTCTTCTGACTTGCTAGTTTTTCCTACTACCTAAGAATTACTTTTATTTTTACTGAACTCGTAAGATATACTCAAGTCTGAAATTCATTGTTCACCAAGATTGTATATCACATTCTCTGCCATTAAACTTGTATGTTAAACTAAATTGGAAAATACAGAATCAAGAATTATGGCCACTTTAGAAAGTCATTACTTTTTTTTTCTTTTCACTCTTAAGGGAATTTACATAACAGACGACATTGGAAACTATTCTTTGAAGAATGTACGCTTTTTCTATAGCCAAAATAAAAAGGTATGGAAGGGATGATACATGCTTTCTAAGCCCATTTGTTGTGACCACATTCTGACATTAGCAGCTAAGACTATCACAATCATCCACCATAGTATTAGGAAAGAGTCTGATGGCTTTGAACTGTGCCAGGTAATTTTTAATGCATAGCAACAAGCAATCTAGTCTGAAAAGCTACAGTCAACCCTCTCTTCACATATCCACAGCCTGTATATTCAGTTCTAAAAGAAGTTACTCTATGGTATTTCTGAAGATAAGGGGTAGACTCTGCCTAATTTCACTATAGTAAGATCACATTTACTAAAAAAAATGACAAAAAGGAAAAAAATAAAAAGATTGAATAAATTAAATATAACCACAAAAGAGCAATAAATAAATACATAAATATTGTAACATGCCAGAAAAAAAAAAATAAATAAATAAAAATAAGTCCAAACTCTTCATCGTAGCTGACCTTTCTGAAATGTTAAAGCATAAAATGCTCTAATGCATAAAGGGATATCAAGGCATTCTTCAAACAGTCACTGACTACACATTTTAAGGTTAAGTGGAAGAGGGCAGTGACCAGCAAGACCACATGCTGCATGCATTTTATTGTGAAATTGTACTGTGATGCATGAGTTTGGAAGCCCCTGCACTCCCACAGCCATTTCAGTAATAAATGGTAAAGTCTAGTTTGGGAAATACTATATAGTAAACGCCTTAAAACAAGCCAAACAAAACTATATTTATCCTCTAAACATGAGTACCATAATATAGAGACCCTAGATTCTAAAGTGATTCTACAATTCAATATTATCCCATTCTTTCGGGCCATTATTTTTTAAATCAATTAAAAAACAAAACAAAGCATAAGTTTAGATGTAAATTTCAAGAATAACAGGTATGGCTGTTTTATTAGATGCATCATCCACAAATCCACACAAGAGGCAGAAATAATATCATGCAATATAATTAACTAAATAAACTACATATGAAGCATTTTCAGACTTAGAACTATTAGCTGAAAAAAAGAGTTAATAATTTCAAATCCTATGACTAAGATTACTTTGATTTATTTATTTAAAAAAAAAAGAAAAAAAAAACAAACAAACAATTCCACTAAGTAGAAGATCTCAAAATATTTTCACTAATATACACTCTTGACTATCACATACTATATTATGGTACTGGTGTATAAAATTCCTTATATATTACAACTTACACTTCAAACATTTTTTCAGAAACTTTCTTGAAGCCTTTAGCAAATATCCACTACTTACATTTCCTTATGAGAAGACTTCCTCTGCAGCCACTAATGAACTCATCACCTGTCCTTTTATGAACAATCCCCTCACCAGGTGTAAAATTTTCTCTCAAGTTAATTAAAATAATATAGTTGCACCTGAGTAAGATTCAGTGTAACCCTTGCCAGAAGGAAAACAATATATTTTTTTAATTTTTTTTAGATGATGATATTCACAGTGAAATCCCACAAACTGTGGTCTGACATTATGAGAGCACAGCAGATGGAATGAGTGGCGGCAGTCTTAGAGGCAATTCCTTAAGCTTGTACTGTCACAGAGAAAAGACCTTACCACAGAGAGATTGTTCCTGAAGTCTGAACTTGAAATGTGCTTTTCTACCTTAAAGCTGACAAAGTTTGACTGTTCTTTTTCTCACCTACACACAGTGTTTGTCTCTACACCCCCTGTCATGCTTGTATATTTAGACCATCCTGATTGCAAATATATTAATAACCTCTGTGACCCCACACATTTCTTCACAATCCCTAAAACTGCAAAACTTGCCAGCTATGCAGAGTTATGCCTTATAGGCTGAATATAGTAGAAAATAGCTGGAAATGTACTGTGGCTTCCTGGCTCCTTTCAGTTACAGTTATTGTATAAAATATGCAATATGCATCAATACATTCTTTATTTTCTTAATTCTGTTCACTCATTCTAGGAATCCAAGCTTCATTTTTACAGCTTCCACCATATGACTGCACAAAATTTCTAATCCTAAAGTAAGCTTTGCTTTGGCAGAATGCATTTTACACATATGCTGATCTAGTTAGTCTTCAGCACTTTGTAAGCGTGGTGTCCCTCTGCACAAAAATCACTGCAGGTCAGAGCCTCAACGTAGGCTTCCAAGATGTGAGTGACCTCCCCACTGAGGATGGGAGTTCACCTGCTCATCAAAGTGGTTAGTCTCGCCCAAACTTATCCCAGGTTCTCTGCAAGGGAAATCTGATTGTCATCACATGAGAGCATATTTTCTCAGAAGATCCCTTAGTTACAGCTGGGTTGAAAATATACAAATTTCTGTGAAATATTTTCCCAGCAATCAAAATTTGCCTGCTTTAATATTTTGTTATGAACTCAAAAATCAACTCAAATCTGAACGGTTCTTTCTGATTTGGGAACCCGGCAAAGGCAGGAGAGCCTAACTTCCACCGAATCCACTTATGATTTTGTATCCAAACTCTAAGATATTTATAGCTTTATATGGTTTAAATGAAACAACAACAACAACAACAACAAAAAAACACTCAGCACCTTTAAAGAAGGGTTTCCTTTACGAATCTGGGTTCGAAGACAAGAGCGTGATGGGTGCAAATTATTTTGGAATGGAAATCAAAGAGATATGTCAACTGAAAACATTCAGGAAGTGAAACTGCTGAGTTTTAAATAGTTACAGGTGAGAAAAATGCCTTTCTTTTGGCAGCTCAAAAGCTAACTCAGACAGTTTAAAGGCATACAAGAGAATTGATAGGGTTAACCAGGCTTAATTACATTTAAAAAAAAAATACAACCCTTTAAGTTAAGTCTGAGTTTTGGAAGAAACTCATGTCAGCATTTATTTTACCTGACCTGGACTGTTTTTGTAGAACAACAGGAACCTTTATCCTTGGCTGCTTAAGGGTAGGCTCAAAAATTAGGAACTGATTCCCATGCATTCCCCCTCCCACCAATGCCTTGGAAGGGGAAAAAAAAAAAAAGGTCCAAAGGTGATGTTTATTATCATTATGTATCTGTCAAAATTCTCTGGGAACGCTATTCAAAACATACACACATATTACAGTTCACATGTGGTTTATTTTTGTCTGCGAGGTTTGCTCTGCTGAACAGAGCGAAACTTTGTGCTCCACACCTACACGTTATTATGTCTAACTTTGCTCTTCATTTATGATCTTCTTTCTTGTGTAATCAGCATAACTGAAAATCAGCTGAAACACAGACGCTCTCCAAGTGTGAAGGGAACAGTTGCTGGAATTTGGAGTGCTCACTGTGAACTCCGAACACTTCCCGAGGAAAAGCCCAAGTCTCGTCTCCAGATAGAGCAACAACACTGAGTGCTTTTGGCAGCTCCTACCTCCCATCCCCACTCTCCTGTCAGGGACTGGACACTCTTCCCTGACTACTGTGGCTGAATCTAGAAAGTAATTTTGGATTGAATTAGAGTTCCTCTGACAGACAAAACAGACTTCAGAGTAGGCAAATTGAATTTCTCTGGTTCAGTGCCTTTGCTGTGGCACTGCTCCTCTCAAGAAGATTTTCGCATTATTGAGAGCTGGTACGTTTCCTTGTAAATAGCCACAGGCAGCACACATTGCAACACAACTGATTCCTTGTCTGTTGTCATTAAAAAGGTATTTCTATCCGCACCTACCCAGTCACTTACACATGTGTGTGTGCACACCCACATGTGCACTAGAAAAACTGAATGCAACCTCTGCATAAAATGTGATTTTTGTTCTACCACGACTACATTCTACATGGCCTAAAATTCACATAAGGGCCTTCATGGAGAGACTTAGCATCAGTATCTAGTGTTACAAAATTCAATGTGTTTTTAATGGAGTGAAAAGGCAGGAATGTTTACTTATCTTAAATACAATTATGAATGGGGAGCCGGCACTGTTTGACTTGATTCAATTAAGTTAGAGGCTAGTGCCAACTGCTGGAAGTATCAGCCATATCATGGAAGGAAACACAAGAACCTCCTTATTTAAATTTCCACTAACTTGTAATCTTGCATCTCCAGTATCATGGACTTTCCCTACAGCTGGCACTGTACATATTCTCCAAATGCTTTTTTTATTTCATTAGACCAGTACAGCATATATACACCATAAAACTAACATCTGTAGAATATGCAGAGTGAAATGCATTTGTTTAGGCAATGCTTAGAGAATTATTAGCACATGCAAGAAGTAACTTTGCACTTTTCAAATCTTGCAGTTTACACCAAAGTTTTTCCCAATCACTATTCATTTACCTAAAGCTCATTTTTATTCTTCTCCAAGACAAGATAAATTATAATGTTCCTATCACTTTCATGGGTTCTTTTTACTTTCTTGGGCTTTAAATTTTCTTTCTACCGTGGACCTAATGAATCATCACTAAAGAATAAAGAGATGCAAAACATGCGAGTAAGTATTTACATCATTATAAACAGTCAAGAGGCAGCATCCTTCTGTAGCGAGACAGATACAGAGTACTTGAACTGAACTTCAGAGATGGCCCCAAATCACTGTCAGCAATATGGAAGTCCGATGAAGAAAATACTTCACTGCAATTTTGAAAGGCATTCAAAGGACAGAGTAGAGGCTCCAGCACGATATAGGATAATACAAGTCTAACAAAAAGATGCGTTTTTGTTGCTTCTCATATTAATCTGTTATTTAGAGCTCCCATGCTTCAAGTCATTACTGCAGCAGCAATACCTCTTGGATGAGGTAGTGCACATACAGCTCTCTGGAGAGCCAGTTATTACAGGGTCCAGCAAAAAAGCTACTTTTTCATTATTGTCTGGGGTTAAGAGGCTGGTTTATGAGGTGGTGAAATAACCAGGAAAATCTTAAATACTTTAAAAACAAAATGAGACAAATGTTTCTGGAAATAGAGAAAGCACAGGATTATTATTCTGGTAAACATTTCAGCTCCTGTCCTTCAAAAATCAACAGATATGCACTAAGTGTGTCGGTAAGAAGATAATAAACACACAGATCAGCACGCACACATATTTTTTTAAAGGCTTTCAACAAGAAAAGCCCCATTCTTTATTTTGGATTAAGGGTTAGTTTGACCAGTTTGATTGTAAACAATCAAAGAGAAGTCCTTAAACTATTTATTTCAATTGCTTTTGATTAAAATCTGATATGGGATTATTATGGTTAAAACAATAGAAGATGAAACTGAAAATTTTCATTGACTCATACTTTTTTTTTTTTTGAACTGTCAGTTTGAAAAAGCTGCCAAGATTTTGTTATTATAAAGCATAGGAGTGAACTCCAAAGAGTCTCCGAAGCAGTTTTCTTTTTCCTGTTGAGCTCCAACCTGCCCTATTTTTTCTTCCCCATTGTGTTTAAAAGAATGAAAATGAGTCTTCAGCAGAGAGTTTCTTATGAGTTAGAATTTTTAACTAATGCTGAGCATATTGTCCCTCTTCAGGTCACTCAGTAGAACCCACCTTTTTTAACTCCAAGAAAGCTATTAGACTATTAGACAATATATACAAAGCAACCTGATGATATGTGAGCTAAGTAGATGACTTAGATCTAGACTCTAATTGACAGACAACCACATCATCAAAATGAACTAAGCCACTCATTGATATTTTCACTGAGTTTCTTTTTTTTTTTCTTGTCTACATGCTTATAAAACCAAGCCTTAAGCAGTTGTGAACACATGTGGTTCATTTTTGCTGTTTATCATACAGTAATGCCAATGTATGTTTGGGTGCAAAAATCGCACGATATAATTTCTAGTTCCCATGAGATGGCTTTCCGTCCACGGCTCCCTCCAAAGATGAATTTGAAGCAATTTCAATTGTTGTGATTTCTCTAAGGCGAGGAGAAATAAAATGGGACTTTCAGCTCTTTATGTTTTACCTTTGGGGTGATTAGCATTCTGTGGAGCAATCTGTTTCATTTTCATGCCTTGATTTCTACTTTTACAAGATAGAAATTAATAGCAATAGATCCCTAACTGTTTTTCAGAGTTGTTGCCTTTAAGACTTGTTACTCTTGTATTCTAAGACACATTTCAAGTATTTAAATACCAATGCAGTAGTCATCTTTACAAATGCTATGAGTGAAGGAGTTAAAAAGAAAAAGGCAGACTTCAAAGTTTCAAAATCATCTTTTAAAAACTGGCTTAAATTTTTACTTAATACTGCATCTATTTCTTTCAAGTCGATACTGATGGCTGGATACAATAATTTCCCATGGTAAATCTCAATGAGCTAAGTCCCAGTGAAAGAGAATCTGCTGTTTGAACAGCTTCTCAATTCAAATGTAAACATTATGTTTCTCAGCTCCTCCAGATCACAAGACCTGTAAGTCTGTGGATTCTAACAGCTCAGAAAATACCATGTACGGAGCATTCAGAGCATGACAGTCAGTTTAAACTGCCATCTTACCGGTGTAACCTCACAGCCTTTTTATTTATTTACTTATTGCACTGTGGGTGTATTGCATTCAGGTTTCTTTTGTTTTGTCTCCTTTCTTTAGCCTCACTCCCTCTTCAAGACTTTTTTTTCTTCACTCCACCATATCCTGTCACAAATTCTTCAGCTACCTCTTCATCCCCTAGCTCAACTCTCTTAGCTCCATCTCTCTTCCATCTCCAAGTATGTGGATCATACATCTGTACCTCAGGGCAACTTCTCCCTGCTTCAACCCTGGCTCAATCCCACAATTTCCTCCCTAACCCTTCACTCCCACTGAACTTTTTGGCCTCAACAGCCTTTACATTGGCAAATACCTCATATTTTGCCAGTACAGTTTCCTGTCCACAATAATACTTTTAGCTTTCCTCTTCTAAAGATTTGGTAAAGGTTGTTGCTGCCATGACAACCACGTTTAGAAGAGCAAAAGAAATGCATGAGTAGCCTGTCAGTGGCCACACAAACACCTGACCAAAATGAAATAATGGTTTCAATTGTTCTTCAGGCCTCATGATTCCATTGCTTGCCAGGCTATGTAATTCAGTAGTCTAGGTGGAAGCATTATGTGAGAAGCAATGTTTTTATGCTTATAAAATCAATAAACACCTAATTAAAAAAAAAGAAAGAAATAGCGATGTTGACTTTCATGGTGTTTCTGAAATAACTATGCATAATCTGGCAGAGTAGATAATTGAGAGATTGTTTAAGTAATTATTCATCGTCTAGAGTGCTTATTTAAACTAAAAGTCTGAACTTTTTTTAGGTTCATCCAATAATAATGTTAACCTACACTACTTTTGGTCTGACTGAGCACCTTGTTGAGAAAATATATTCTGATTCTTTGTGGGAGTGAAATGTAACAAAGAAAGATCTACAGTTTTCATGAACACTTTATTCCTATAGTTTTAGCTCAAGCATAAATTAATAGTAATAACAAGCAGCTGCAATAATACATGGAAAATTAATGTCAGGGTGTGCAGTATTTTTTGGCTGGGTGTACCCAAATGGACAGTGTTAGGATGTGAACAAGTCCTTGTTCAGAGATGAATTTACAATTTAGCCTTCTTTTCATTCTGCTTTCATTGATATTAGTTTTTTCAGATTTCATTTTCCTGATGCCACAGAGGCTGAGGGTGTAGATAGTCATATTGACTGAATCCTTGGAGCAATATGAATTCTTCTTTGATGATTATTCTTGATTTCATTTACTGAGGTTGGAAATCTAGTAACATAGGGCATTTTTGTTTGTTGCTTTATGTTTCCCCCTTTAATATAGTCCTAATGTCTATCCTTCTGTTTTTGAAAAAAAAAGATTTCGGTTTTATTACCATGGTTTCTCTATTACTTGCTATTGTATTAATGAAATTTCATGTTTTGTTCATGACAGTTCAATATTAGGCTACTAATGTACATTTTAGTCATTTTTTCCTAGAGCACATGTAATGCTCTCCTTTTTTTGTATATTAAATTTTCTTTTCCCACTGTCAGTGGTTTTGCTATCTCTGTTCCAGTGTTGCAGCTAGCTGCAATTTTAAGTTTACTCAATGGGGAAATTCTAGATTTTTCTTAAGACATTGTCCTTCTCACAACCCAAACCCTAGAAGATTGTAAAGTCCAATGCTGGGACTAAGAACCCCTTTCCTGGCCCAAACCAGAAACTTGTCAGAGGGAAGGGCTCTTGGCAGGCCCCTTCTACACATGCTACGACACCACCTATCAGCTTTCTTTGTCTGTCATCCATAACCCTAACCCTAGGATTTTTTTTCTGGTCGCTGGTAGGAATAAGTCTCCCATTGCTGGTGCAAAAGAGAAGGTGTTCAGAGGACAGGTCTCTTGACAACATGGACCTTCCTTTGTCAACCCCACTGCCAACACACTGCAACGGGTGCTCTCAGCTTTCATGATTTCCCAACCCTAACCCTAGGAATTTTTTTCTGGCCATTGGTGGAACTAAGCTCCCTATTGATGGCACAGAGAAGAAGGTGCTCAGAGGTAGAGTTTCTTGGCAGCACAGACCTTTCTTTCGCAGTCACTCTGCAGACCCTTTGGAACAGCACCTCTCGGCTTTCTCGTTTTCTCAACCCCAATCCTAATACTAGAAGTTTTCTCAGACCCTTGCTGAGATCTTGATGAGAAAAGAAACCCTATTTTTTTTCTGGCCCATGGCAAGAAACTCCTCACAGAACAGGTCTTTTCACAGTACACAGTACAACGGACTTTGGCAGTCATTTTCCAGGACTTTGCATTTTCTCTCTGTGCTTTGCATTTCTTTCCACACTTTCGTAGTTATCATTCCGTGGATATTTTCCTGTTCAGTGTTTTGATAGTGGGATTTGTGGAGGCGTTTTAATTCCTGTAACTCACAGAACACGTGAGATGTAGAAAGAGCTACTCTCTAGCTGTCCTTGCATCAAAGAAAAAAGTCTGTTGCTAATATTAGTGAGGAATACAGGTCAAAGGCACTATATGACTCTTATTATATCCTGCATTTTGTTTTAATCATACTTTTTAAAGGCAAAATATAACTCTTTGACTGAGGTAGGTAACCCTAGCGTTGGATTTGTTGGGATCGCTTACTTGAACAGAGGCTGTGTGATCAGGTTTTTGAACTGTTGTTCATCAGTTTCTTGCATTACAATATCACAGTATTACTCTTTAGTCAGATTTAATTGAGAGCTTATATATTGAAAAAATAATGGCATCCAATTCCTTGATTCTAAATTGAAATCTGAATGTCTTGTTCACTGATTTATCAGATACTGCATGTGTATCCTACATTTGCTATCTTACATCGTCTTTTTTAATGGATGTGCTTGTAGTCTCCATATCATTGTCTTTGTGACGTATAGGAAACAGAGTAAGTATTTGTGTTAAATATATAACTTTGTGTATATACTTATGTCATCTTTTTAACTAATTGTATCACTAACATATATCACCATGTGCAATTCAAACCCTACATATGGACTGTGTATGAAGCAAAACTAAATAATGCTTATCTGTATAAAATCGAGCAGTGTTAATAATAGAATGTTGAATGATTTTTCTTCCCAGGAGCTCAACATTCAAAGCCTTGTGACCCTGATTTACGTGAATGTTACTGATGAGCTTTTTGCACTTTGTTGTATTATTGTATTGTAGCACCTGACTCAGTTTGGTCCTTCTCTTCTCTTTCCATTACTATGAAGCACTATGAGACTATGAAGCACATAGCCATCATGATTCTTTACGCTCTGCTTCATGAAAAAACAAACAGCACTTACTAGTACCAATTTAAGAGACTTGTGGAAGAAGGCACAGATTTTTGTTTCTTTCTATTCTTTTCAAAGAATACAAGTTGACCAATACTTTAAAAATTTACCATCTGCAGCTCACTATTTCAAGTCCTTCTTAATTATGATTGATTAAGTAGGATTCCTTCATATAACTTCCATTGATTGTTTGGACAAACTGGCTTGTATAAATGGATTTCGGATGTGACAAGTCTGACTAACTTACTTAAGATTCCCCTTCCATGAGTGTTCTCAACTCTGATCTCACCAGGCCTGTTCTGAAAATCAATGGGAATTTTTCCAGAAACTTCACTGAACTTAGAGAAGGCATGTAAGTCAATTTTAGTGAACATACTTATTAACAAAACTTTATAATGAAAATGTTCACAGAAAGATGGTTAGAAAGAAATGCAAGTGATGCCAGCTAACTAAAAATATGAACTATATGGTGATTGATTTGTCACGCTCCTCCAGCTCTGGCCCGTGTTCCAATGCTCTGCTAGGTGCTTTAATCAATAGTGTCAATTGTATGCTCTGCTAATCTGCATTAAGCATCAACAGATCCTAAATATAGCTTTTCAAAACAAAAAAAAGTAGTACTAGAGATGCTTTTAAGTATCCAAATATTACTGTTATTTTTAAATTTACATCCATCTTTGTCATGCTGTTAATTCTTGCCAGCCATGCAATGGACACTTTCATCGCTAGGGATGCACTCTCCCATTCATTAACACTGACATGTTAGCTTCTAACACCTACACTTCAAACACATGAATTGCACGTGTCTAAACAAAATTCCAAATGTTCATTAGGACTAAAAAGATAACTCTGCCAACAGAAGAAGATAGCATTTATAGCGAAAATTCATGCGTGCTTTCTGGTAGTTTTCATACTGCAACAACAGGAATATTTCAGGATGTTGATATTTGGAAATCAGTACAAATGGAGAAGGCAAAACTTGAATTTTTATTCAGCTTACTTGGAATCACATGGGAACTCTGCTTGATTTAAAATTGTGTGTACACAGGAAAAGAAAATCAGGATTTAGGGCTTAACTCCACAATACTAAAGTTGGTAGCCATTTTACTTATGATCACATCACAAATAAAATTAATTCTACACTTTTTATGGGATATACAGAGAAATTCCTTTTCTAGGGACCGCATTGGGTTGATTGTTTAATTTTAAAGGGAGGTATGATGTATCCTTTAAAATTGTCACAAAATCACGAAACCACTATTGATGTATAAACCGAGGGAATTTAGAGATACTGGGAAACTAGATTTAGGCTTTTGTTATTGCAGAAAACTAGACAATATTTATCTCCTTTACTTCCATTTTAAAAATAGCCAGATTTTTTCTTCTATTTTTTTTTTTTGACTGACAATAAGTTTCTTAGTCTAATGGTTAGAACTGTTTTTCTAATTTCAAGCCTAAATTTATTCATGTTAATTTTATACCCTTGCATTCTTGTGCCAACATTGTCCTTTGGCTTAATTAGCTCTTTTCCCTCCGAACTTTTTACCCCCTAGCTTATTTATAACAATCAATCATATCCCCACTCAGTCTTTGCTTTTCTAGACTTACTGAGCTAAGCTCTTTTTGCCTCCTCTTGTAAAATAATCAATGCAAATCAGTGTTAGATATGGTAGAAACTTAGGCCCAAAACTTCACCGTTAGAAGGCTGTGATTAGATATAGGAGGGGTGCCATCAGCAGTGCTTTTCTGTTCAGCAGATCAAGGCAAACTCATTAACAGGAGCAGAGTGTGAGCTAGTCAGATGGACTGTAACATCAAAAGACTAAAATAATGGTAAACAAAATATGGAGTGAAATATAGATTGTCCTCGAGAAACAGTTGCTCACTAGTGCTATATTAAAAATTTTTTGGAAGAATTGTACTACCTACAGTATAGCTATGAGGGAAAATTTTACATGTCCAACTTTGCTGTCAGTCACATGAACATGACTCCAATTGCAGCCCAGATGTACGTCAGAAAAGAATAATTCCTTTAATTCTGCAACTTCCACTAAAAATATATATATTTCATTATTTCTTGTCACTAATTACATATGGAAACTGTGACAGATATTTGTACGCACGTGCACACATTTATAGGGATTATATATTTCAATATTTATATATATTTTTTCTGCAGATAACTTCTATGTTTTCTTATTATAATGTTTATTTAATTATTATTTTAACAGGTGTAGAAAAATACTATCAGGATTAAAGTTTAGACAAATATAAAAATTTTATTTAGTTTCCTTAAAGGGCAGCTACAGTAAACACTAGAGTGGGTTCAGAGTTAAATTAAAATTGATTACATGTTTATTGTTCTTCAAAGCTCTAGGGACTGCAAAATTAAAAATTCAAAGCTTTCTATTTTGGTTAACTTGTGAGATTAGTATTTGCCTCAGATAGCAGCAGACCAGCAATAGTGAACCACAATGGGGACAGAAATGGAGGCATAATAGTTCTGTGGCCTACTTGTTATGAGAAAAAATTGTAATCAGCAATATATATTTTGCTCATTTAACTTACAAATTAAAATTATGTTTTCAGTTTATTTTTATGCATTTTGTATTCTACTCTAATTTTATTTAATTTTCAGTCTGATTAAAATAAGCTATAGTGCCATCTATTTCCTACAGTGGTCAATTCAAAAAACCTGAAATTTCAAAGGAATGTTCATGACCTTGTGAGTTACCAAACAGACTTCAGCAGAAATATTTTAACTGCTGGGATTCTCTAAATGTATGCCTCCTTGGGCTGAACTTCAGCTTCCTTCCACTTGGAAGTTTCTTCATCATGACTATGTATGCTCATTCTCTCCCCATTCATTACATTTTGATATTCCCTCTTTTCCAAATGCACTCTTTCCACTCCTCCAACCAAAGCAAACATGATTTATGGAACACTTTCCTGTAACTGTCTTACTTTGCATCAATGCATCTATTAAGTTAGAAAAGTAATGTGCTATTCCTGCCATGGCTACCGAAAACTCTAATTTGGAGTATCACCAAACACATTATAAAAATGTCACCTCGATTTTCTCAAGGGTTCTACAAGAAAAACTAGATCTCAACGTCTGGAAAACCAATTCCGAAACGTGGTGGTGGTGGTGTGTGTGTGTGTCAGGGGCACTTTAAGTTAGTACATTGCACTGTATAATATTTTTTGCTTACCTATTATCTTCAACATTATACTTAAATATTTCAGTCTTCTTTAGCCTGAGTTTGTGTTTCATGTTTTGTAATCATTGACAGACATCTCTCTGTGAAATTATCTCTATTCATATATGTAGGGACTTGCTTAATATCCTCTTTTCCTTTAGAGAAAGCAAGGAAGGAGGGAAGGAGGGAAGGAGGGAAGGAGGGAAGGAGGGAAGGAAGGAAGGAAGGAAGGAAGGAAGGAAGGAAGGAAGGAAGGA
>VZSV01000082.1:2322992-2335197 GCA_013398735.1 Nothocercus julius | reverse complement strand
AAGGAAGGAAGGAAGGAAGGAAGGAAGGAAGGAAGGAAGGAAGGAAGGAACAGACTTTGCTAACCTTTCCATGTAGTTCTAATGCCCTCATCATTTCATTACTCTGAATAATATTTGTATATCTTTTATTTTCTCAATATTCTCCTGCAAAACATAGAAAACAAAATTATGACAGTACAGCCTTTACTCTAATAATCTTACAATATGTACAAGACTGTCAGTGTAATCATATATTAGTTTTGTTTTCTAGTTGTAAAAATTTCTATAATCAGTACCATTACTCAATATCACATGCTGCAGTTATCTAAACTATTGTTTTGTAGGAAAATGGAGCACACTGTTTATTTGTATAATTTTGTGTCTTTTTTTTACAAGTAAAACAATCTGTATTTTTGAAACACTGCCTTTGTTTCACAATTTACAATGGATATTTGACAGCTTTGTTAAAAAAAAGAACAATAGAAAATTAGTTCTGGAGAGAATGTCAAGGGGCAAGGGAACAGAGTAGTAACCTTATGCTAGGATTCCACTAAAATATTCCCGTTAGAGGTATGCCTTGTGTCCATAAACCTTCAGTGGTAACAAGTTCACAATCTTCTCAAACAATCTAGTCCAGTGTTTACCTATCCTGCTATTAGAAAGTTTTTCTTTGTGTCTGGTCCAAATCTCTTTTGGTCTAAACCTACCTGAAGGCTGTTATTTCCTTTCTGTTCAGTATGTTTTCTCCTGAGACAAAAAAATATTGAATTGCAACGCAATTCAATTCAGGGAAACAAGTTTTCTAAGGTAAACAAAATGAGTCACGTGTACTGTGCTCCCTATTAATAGGTACCAAATATGGCCAAGGACTTTTCATTATCAGCATTCCACATAAGGAACTGTTTCCACTCACGTGAGTGTCTGAGTTGACTTGTCGGAGAGCTGCGACTCTTCTATTGCCTCTGGTGTCTCTCTGTGGTCAGGCTGGGGGATATGTCATCAGCCAATGCTACTGCGAGCAGATTTCTAAGAGAACTCAAATATTTTTGAATTTTTAGAGGGAACGCTATTTTTAGGTAGAAAGAAAGACTAAATAAATAATTTGATATTAGTGAACTTCAATGGCATGCAATTGTGACTTCAGTTTTGCTCTTCCATCTTATCTCAGTTGGCTTTTGCAATACTACATGTAAAAAAAAATTTGGTACCACAAATATATTTTTGTATACATGAATTCATATAATCTAGCAACGGGCTGTGTACTTAAACTGTCAGGTTACAAAAGAGTTGCCAATTCTTATTGAGCTGATTTATGTTAATGTATATCCTTCAGTTAATACCAGTCTTTTCTACTTTCCAACTGCTCCAAGCCTAAAGGAATTCCCATGAGATTACCCTAGGGAAGTGGTAGGAGAAACAAAAAAATAAAACAAAACAAAACAAAACAAGGAGGCATCAAAACATTATTTTGAACTCTCAGTAGGGCTGATACTCATAAAATCCTGCAGGCAATTTTGCAAATGTTCCTTGTGTCTGAATGCAACAAATTTCTTTTTACTAGCAGACAACTACATGAGGGATTCAGATGAAGAAATCTGAGCTGTACGAAAAATATAGCACCTCATTAAAAAAATAAATCTATATTTCCACCAAAAATTATCCAGGTTTTAGTACTCAATTTATTTATTTTTAATCATGTCTTAAAAGTGTTCATATTTTTGGCCCCAAAGGCCCAAGGTGCAGCACCTCTGCTTACAGAATATAAAATTCTCTCTCTCATCACGGCAAACTTTCCTCATTTTATGTCTCTGTCCCTGCTATCTTTTTCTCTTGTATATAGTTAGTAATTCTGAGGAATGAAAACAGCAAACATGTCAGCCTCGATCAGATGATATCAATCCCCAGCGATTCTATATCACATCTTCTTCAAGGATGTGGCAGACATTCCCATGGGATATGCTATGTTTCATACACAAAGATCAAAAGAGATATTTTGAATTTAAATAGTTTGCTAGTATGTATTAAAGAAAACAGCAAGACACAACTGGAGCAAAATGTGCGTGTTTTGTAACAAACTGCAGCAATATTTGGAGCAGTATGGCTGGTGTTTTTGCACAGAAACAAAATTAAAGATGGAACACACAGAAAACAAGATCCATTTTCAAGCTACATATACCACAAAATCATTTTTCAAAATTATTTGCCTTGTAGGGGCTTTGCGCTTTTCTCTGAAGCATCTGGCATCTGCTGTCATTGAGAGAACATTATTGAACTAGACGGAACATGCATTTGAACGTGTATTTGCTCCAATACGGCATTTCTCATGTTCATATATAGTTTGTCCTTACAAATTATTGCTATTTTGGCTGCTAAAAGAAATAGCCAGACCACCACTGCTGTGGCTGGCCCTTTTCAGTTTTCTTTCTAATTATGTTCCTTGCTGTGCCCTAAATGAATGATGGAGCTTATTTTGTATTTCCAGCAACAAGAACATCCTGACTTTATGATTCATTGCCAAATGCCACAAATTCCCATTCTCTATTGTTCTATTTCTGAAGAATATTACCAACACTCTTAATTTCACTGCAGAACAAAGCAGCATATTTCTAAAGCGGCATGAAGACTAGTCAGTTAGATGAGGCAATATTTTTTTAATAGAACTTCAGCTCTGAACTTTAGAAAGTAAATGTAAATGTCTACTTTGTTGTAAAGAAAAATGTATCTTCCTTATAACCCACAAATTTCTCTAATTTGTAGTCAGCGTTGAACAAAAGTCTTGAATGAGGGGGCCACTGTTTTAGTAAGTTTAGCTCAAAAGTCAATGAAGAGACTTAAAAACATCCAACGTGCTTAATAAAACCAAAGGTTCTAAGAAAAGAAGGAAGGTACCATGTAAAGAGTCCATTCTGGGGGAGTTGCTGCTTAATGTGCTTAGGGCTTAACGTAATATGACGGCGCTGAAAAAGAAACTGGTTAGCCAGATCTTCCCAAACAAATTCAGTAATCAGAAGTCTGAGAAAACCTTTTTTGGACAGAGTGAAGAATAACTCTTTCAACACTGAGAGGCAGCAGCCTCACTGACTGCCTGACATGGGTCTGCTGTGACGCCACGCGATGCTCCAGGGCAGCATCGGGAGGCCAGCCTGATGTACCCTTGCTGGGAATGGAAGGCACGTGTACAACAGGACTTCTGATGCAGGATGGAAAAACATGGAATTACTCATCCAAAGCAGTTCAAGTGACAAAACTTCTTGATAATGTTGTTCTAACAACTTAGAACTGCGGAGTAACAAATCGACTTGAATAATAATAATGAGAGTCAAATGAAACCACCTCAGGAACTAAATCTTTCTCAATTAGTAGTTCTCTTGATTCTTCATGTAACTTCAATGCTTGAAGAGAGTGTGCTAGCACTCCTCAAAAAATACTTCCCTCAAGATTTATTTCAAACACAGCTAAACCAAGAAATTAAAGAAAAGTTGTGAAGACATCTGCTCAGTTGGGATTGTCAGTGTGATCTCTTAAACAGTTTCAAACACATTTATGTGAGCTTTAAGTAGCCAACTTAAAGATGTTTATCCATAATGAATGGAAACATTGAATCTTTAAGATTCAGGCATCATCAGTCAGAGGACAGTGTTTCAAATAAATTTTACTGTAAATTGCTCTCCCTATGTATCAGAATCTTCTAATTTTCCTAGAGCAACTAAAACAGATACACTGCAGTACTTCTGCCATTGTTGCAGTACTGAAAGGTCAGTAGTGACTATATGATCACTACTAAAAAACTCATAAGGTGCGTTATTATTCTGTTTTATTGGGGTTATGCTAACAAGGAATGAATCCCTAGATTTTTGACTACAGTAAGTTTCAAAATTACCAGGCAGAGATTGGAGGTGGGGGAGCGTGGTGTGGAAACTCGGTCAGGCACATAGAGACAATATAGTATTATGGCTCAAAAGGTTTCTCCGTATTTGTAGTGGCTTCAGTCTTCTTAAGTAGACGTCAAGGACGACTTGTGCAAACATCCCAAGAAGAACATCCCATCCATTAGAAGCTGTGCATGTACTTCAGTTTTTAGGGAAGTTTTAAAGAGATAAAGACTGTGATGGGGACAACTTTCCTCATCCTTCTGATAGTAAACCCAAGTACCTTAGCAAGCAAAGATTTGCCTCTTCAGGAGTCAGTAGAGCTAAGGAGATATATTTGCAGTAAAGATGTTAGAAAGTTATGGAAGTCCACCCTCCCAGAGCTGCACAACATTGCTGGGTCCATTGATACTGAAAATCTCTCTCAATTTTTCAGTGCAGTCATCTATTTCTTTATGTGCAATCAGCAGTTAAAAAAATGAAAGTTTCCTCATCTTATCTAACTCATGTTTCCTTATGGTGGAAGGTGTAAGGTTACAAGTAAAAATTATAATCGAATTTCTAGGACTATTTAGTCTTGGAGCTGGGGGCAGCAGTTGCATCATTTTGAGGCTGGGGGCAGTACTTGCATCATTTTGAGGCTGCTTCACACAGATGATGAGGTGATTCCGAGAACTTAAATTTAGAAGTTCTGTACACAGTTAAAGAAGATTCTTGTGCATGGCAACGTGGAGGCCCCGCTTCCAAAAACCCCTCATTTTCTTAAAGAAAAGGAACGGTAAAACAAACAAACAAACAGCCCAGAAAGGATAGGTCATGTCCTAAGCAGCATTTAACAATACCAGAGTTCACACTGCCTCACTCCTGAACTATCCCTATGGACAAGTCCTATGAGTCAGTTAGAGGTGAAAATCTCTGTTGTCAAAGGTCAGTCCTCTAACTTATGAACCAGCTTCAATTATTTCCATTTTAAACTCTGAGTGATATTTGCCAATAATTTCATTTTCCATTAGTATCTACATTATTCATGCAGTGGCAAAAATCCATGCTTTTTTATATTTTCTAATTAATTTTACTCCAGAAAGCTGTGAAAATGTCTAAATTTTAATGTATAGTGCTGGCATTCTAAGATTCAATATGTGCTTAGCTTTTATACACGACTTAAATATTTTCACTTATATCAAGACAAGAAAAAAAAAAAAAAAAAAAGAAAAATGAAAGCCCAGGATTCCTCTCCACCATGCATCACCCATCTTCAACAGAAAAGAAGAAGAATATGGTTACCTTATTAAAAGATAACTGAATCTTTTAATGCTAAGAAATAGGGGTCCCTAATTTTTGCTAGTTTCAATGAAACCTTTGTGATAAAGTAAGTGATTTGGAGATAGAAGGAAAAATAAAACATGCACATACTTATCTGCAAGCATCCCACAATCCCGAGTCTATTTAATTAAATATAAACCTGTGCATCTACAAGAAATGATAATTTATAATGTATTATTTCATGTTTTACAAGCATGGTAAAACTTCAGTTTCCTTCATTGGTACTCCATCAAAACTATGCTGAGAGGTTTAATTACAAGCTGAAAGTTAAATTTCTTTATCTTTAGAGTGAGACTATCACCAGATAGGAGCAGGTAGATAACATAAAATATATATATATGTATATATATGAATGATTAAGTGATGATGTACCCAGTTAATTCCATATTTTTTTTTCCAAACTTTTCCTTTGTTTATCCCATTACTTGTAGGGTATGTAACAGTTATCTGATGGAAATTCCTGATTGCTACTTAGTGAAGATTGGCCTGATGGGTGAATGGCTGGATGAATAGAATTGCAGGAGCCTGAACTCAATTGCTCTAGTGGTTCACAGCTGCCTTGCTTGGCAAGGCTGATCTAACAAGCACCAGCCAAATTAACCAGAAAATAGATGATACAGCTCTCATAGCCAAGAAATAGCCATCTGAAGGGATTTCTAACTACCTCCTTAAATGAAAAAAAAAAAATTATAAGTCAGGTTTTTTAGTCATAAGATCAAGAAGAAATCAACAAGGGATGTTCAGCTTTGGTCGGAAGCACTGTATATGTGTGTGCTTGAGAGCATCCAGGCAGTCAGCAGGGTCAAAGGGTTTGGTGTCTAGTATGTCACAATACCTCATATAGTTCCTGTTAAAGTGGAATTTGATAACCACATCTTCTAATAACCTTCTCATTTTTAATATTTACTACTAATAAATATATTAATAATAAATCTTTACTGTATCTTTCTCCCATTGTGTAATTCTTATTGAAGGGAAGGACAGCATCATCCACGCAATTTTTGCTGCCAACAAGTTTGAAAGACTAAAGGGGCTCATAGCTGCCTTTAGAAAGCAGAGAAAATAAATGAATAAGGAAAGTTAACTGACTGTAAGGAATCTAGTAGCCATTTACTCAATAACATAAATTAATGAAATTGCAGCTTAATTCTTTGCACCTTGGTTTTCTTAGCCTATGCTTGGGTATCAAAACAAGGAGAGCCCTACATGTATGCATCTGAATGAAGTAATATCTCCTATAAGTCCAGCCAAGACGGTTATAAAAAAAAAAGTGGGTTTGGCTCAAGTTCTTGACATAGAAAGGAAGACAAGATATTGTGAAGCAAGAAGAAAATGAAAAATACTGTTCTTTGGGTAAGACTGCCTGAGAGAAAGGGAAGTAGATGAAAAACTTAGGACAACAAAGATGGAGGAGTTTCATATTTGGCTCAGCAGTGCATGAGAGGAGGGGTAAAAGTAAAGTTAAAACTGGCATCTGAGGTTAACTTGCATTTGATTTTTAGGCCCATTCAAATATATGTTTCAAATCCAATTCCAGTGACTGCAAACCCACAGGGATGGAACCCAAGGAAAATGTTTGCACGAAGCATGTGGAAAATGAAACCTCATAGCTCCGCTGGCAGGAAAGAGGTATGGATTCACAACGACTGTGTTTATTTTTAAGGGGTATTTCTGCATGATCTGACAGATATTCAGTAGTGTGCTAATGAACAAAAATAACAAGTCTTTCTCTTATTTTAGGGTCTGCTACAGTGAACATGAAAATTTGTGTCTATGTGTAATATTTTTGTGTATACACAATACATTTGTATGGATATGTACATAGTAATATTAATAAATATTTTTTTAATTTTTTATATTTTTTAAATATTTAATAAATTTTATTTATTAATAAATAGTTTGTGACCATTACATGGTATCGTCGCACTATGTGACACATAGAATCACAGAATCATTACGGTTGGAAAAGACCTTTGAGATCATCGAGGCCAACCGTAAGCCCCTCAACACCATACCTGTTAAACCATGATTAACAGGAGCTGCCTTTAATTTCTTCTTTATTTTCTACAAACACCATTTTACTAAAAACATCAATATGGCTGAAAAGATTAACTTTTAAAATAATTAATAATAATAATTAGTTTCTACATGAAATTAAAGAAATGCTACTTTATTAAGTCCCTCGGCAAAAGAGCCTGAAAATACTTCCCTTCATCTCCTGTATCCATTTTAAACAAGTCAAATCTCACTGAATGATATTCAGTACAGAACAAGAGTCAAAGTGCGGAACACAACTGGTTAGGAGATGTGGAGGATATAATCTCATATCAGAATAATGCCATTTACATATGTAAATATATTAATATACATATATTATTTATATATAAATATATAAAGCTGGTCACATATCCCCCCTCCCATATACAGAACTGTCTTTTTGAACAAATAGTTTGAAAATTTTATAAAGAATCAATGCATATTATACAACTATGTCTTTAAGAAATAGCACTTTATTCTTCCAATTAATGCTTTCCATGTATTTTATTGATTAAGATGTCAGTTTTCAGGTCACATACCCTTTTAAAGGCAAGATGCAGACTCTTTAACTAAGTTCTGCCATTTGTTTCTTCAAAAGATTTGCACAGTATAAATGACAGCAGAACTTTGTCCGTAATTCATAATGAAAATGTCAACATTATTTAGTGAATGTAACTATTATTGCTATAATAGTGCTTATGTGATTTCATCCCCCAGATCATTTTATACAGTTATTCTGTTAAAATGGACCATAAGAAGAAGTCATTATGGTCAAGTGCTCAAGTTCATGATCGATTTACATGGAATAGCACAAAATATTCACAGTCATCTTTTGAAATGTGGGTGGAATAGTCCCCTTGGAATGAAATGTGCATACAAAGAGAAGAAGGCATTTTGCAGAAGAAAGCTGTATTTTTCTCCCCAGCACAGAGAGCGTAGAGGAATTCTATTATAAGATCCAGGTACAGCAAATTGTTAGGACAATGTTGCTAAGAAATCGTCTTTACATTTTATTTGTCGTGTTCTCAAATTAATTATTTTTTCTAAAATATAAATATACAAAATGTGAACTTTTCTCAGATTAGGGGAACCAGGCTGTAAGTGACTGTTAGGTAATCAGCATTTATTACCATTTCAGAAGATCTCTGCAAGTGAATCCAGCATATCCCACTGTTAAAAAGTCTATCTTGGCATTCATATCATGCTCATCAAAATATATTAATGTTTGATAGTCTTGGAAAGATGCATTTCACTATCTTATCACTACTGCTGATCCACTCTGGGATCATACAAGGGCATTTTCTATTAAGATACATCTTGTATTCTTTTAAAAATGTTATTTTCTAGCAATCATGGTAAGTTCCCTATGAACTACATGAAAGATTAAAAATGGCCATTTGAAATCAGAAATAATTTTTACTGCATCATTTTTTTTTTACTCTATTTTTAATTTCATGCTTTAAAACCTTGGCAGGGTTAATCCTTGTTGTCAGGGTGCTCCCATGTCAGTCACTGGCAAAAAGGCACGATAAGAACTGCTGTTATAGGAATACGAGTGTATAAAGCAACCATGTGCCCAGTTCCTAAAACTGTGTCAGAGAAGATTTATCCCAAACTCAGCTCATTAGTGAGGAAGACAACCATCAGCCAGCTCAGCCAGCTTTAATGGTAACAAAGGAACCACAAAGAGACTTCTAAGAAGAAACATGAATATTTGCTATGATGCGGAGATGTGCCGGAGCAGAAACTGCCATCATGACACCTGGCTTGTGGTGGCCCCATGCCCAGATCCGCTGGGAGCAACCTTGTATGAGCATTCATGATTTCCATTTTTTCTGCTACCATGACAGGCACAAAACTCTCCCTTTTTTCTTTCCCCACACGGATTAGAGAGTCTTGCCATCAGATCTTAAGAATTGTCAGGGATTTCACTTGTGTTCCTTGCTTTAAGGGAACACTGTGTTTATTTGCTTGTCCAGCTAGCCAAGTCAAATGAATCTCTTTTCATAGCAACCATATCACTTGGGTAATCTAGCTAGTATCAAGGGAATTTGCCAGAAATAGTTACATCTTCTCCTCCTACCTTATTAAGAAGCAAACATGTTCTCGCTGTAACTAGGCAGAAATGACAAGAAACAAAAAGAGCAAAAAGGAGAAAAAAAGGTTTTATGATAATTCTGTTGGGTCAAAAACAGACATATTTGCAACTCGCTACCCTCAGTACCCTCCACTGTTCTGATTGCGATTGCTAGTACTGCAAATAAAGTGCTTCCTTTAAAAAGTTTCAGTTAATGTTTACTTACATGTACATTTTGAAAGCACAAAAATTAGTTAGATTTAATGCCATCTGTGACTGTGAAAGCTAGTATTATTGTTCTCTGAAGCTTCTGATGTACTAAAGAAAATGACCTTTTAAAATGTCTAGTATTTAAAACAAATTTTGGAGAAAAAGAATTTGATGGCTGACAACTACCTTTTTAAGATAAACATATCTTCCTTTCTCTGTTACACTGGAAATTGCCTCACAACACTGACTCTGACTAGTCTCGCACACTTAGAGGCATCTGCATGAAAGTTGTTTTTTCCTCAGTTCCTTTTTAAATGTTTCGTTGCCAAACTTTCATTTGTCAGTAACAGTTTTTTCCAGGTGGCAGACTGAAATCTGTAACATGCAACTGCTTTTCACGATGATGCATCACTCCATCTAAGGGTCATGGAGCAGAAAATGCTAACTGTATTGGTTAAAAAAAAATCATGTTATGTTAGTTTTACTTCTTGTCCACCTGCTTATGTATATGTTTGTGACTCAGTTTATACAAAGGCTCTCTAAATCTCTAAGTTCTTTTTTATTAAATTGTTATATTGCTGTCTAACTTTTTTCTGCAATGTAACTAGACTGTTCACACTCCTGGTTTAATGGGTTGTAAGGGGACCTGCTTCATATGGGAATGTACAATATGTAAAAGCAATTTATCACAGAATCTTTCTCTAAATCAGATACACTGTCTTCTTCACACAGCTCCGGAAAACTTGATTGCAATTAGCACAAAATAATTGCATGATGGGTGAGATTCATTTGCTATAATAGCTAGCGAAGAAAAGCAAGGGAAGAGACAGAAAACATTTTGTAGGAAAACTGATTGTGTTTTATCACAATGTGCTTTAAATAGAACGCCACACTTGTAACCGCACACACCGCAATGAATGTCTTACATTTAAATAATATGAACTATTAATCCTGACACTTTTCATCAGCCTTTTGAATACTGGGTTTCGAATTCAGGAAAGAACTAAAGCATATGCTTAATTTTTAGTGCGTGAGAAGTCTCACTGTTTTTAGCGGAGTTCCTTACATGATTATCCAAATGATCATACTTCTGTGTTTAGCTAAGGGTAACTCTCATAACTGATTTATAGGAAAGTTGTGAAGCATGCACAAACACTTTTGGGGACAAAATGCACAGTGCTACTTGGCTTAGAAAATTAGCCACAGTTGAAAAATACAAAAGCAAAACATTTATTTAGCTTCTGAGTGAGACTTTGGGATAGAAAAGAGGGATAGAAAACATTGCTCAAGCTTTGAGCAATATTTAGGCACCTCAAATTCTGCCTGCATTTTTTCCTCCTGAGTTTATAAGTTTTTTGCTTTCAACTGTCTCAAGTTATTTCTGAGAATAATTATTTAAAAATACTTACAGTACGCATGGTAAATATTTTATTATGAAGCTTTATTAAACAATATTCAGTTGCATATGATACTTCTAATATTTTCATGAATGATTACACTACATTGTCGCATTTAAAGGTGGGGGTAAATATAAGGGAACTCCACTTGCACGTCATCTGAGATATAAATTGCAATAAAGATTTCAGAAATAAATAGCCCTCTTTCCCTGAGCTGATCTATGTGTCATTCATTTCCTCAGTAGGAAAGTTATATTTTATGGCTTGGCCTCAAGATAACTAATCTTGGTTAAGTTTGATTAAAAAAGGAATGCTCTCCAAGGGAAATGAACCTCTGAGGATACTCCTGAGAGCTTTCTTGATATTTTTGTCTGAGTCATTAAAAGGAAAAGGCAAGGACACGCTGTTATTTCAGCTCCCTCTCCAAATCAGTGGCAAAACTCGTGATTTCAGGAGACTCAGAGTTTCCTCCACCCCCTAGACTAAAATTGTCTGCCTCTTCATTCAGGACCAAATCCATAGCACAGAGAAATCAGTGGAGATCTTCAATAAGATGTAACAAAAATAAAAATGATCTAATTAAGGGGGAGGTGGAACATCAGCCTATATTGGGTAAGGAGCAGTGGAGTTCATTTATACATGGTTTATAGCTCTCATAAATCTAGACTTGCTAAGGTTACTTTCTCTAACATATCCATGGAGTTTTACTTCTTGGTGTGTAAGTTGCAACTTATTGTTCCCAGTTGTTGATACTATGCTGACACTTGCATAAATTCTGATTTAACATGAAAGCGTTCAAAATTTTCTTGAGCTCAGCACAGTCAACAATTCTGATTCATGAAAGTACTTGAGATTTTGAAATAAATTCCCCGTAGTGTGGGGAGTGGAAAGAAAAAGAAACAAAGCAAACAAACAAAAAAAACCCACACCCTTTCTGAAGCATTTTGTAAAAGACAGAATTGCTCCAAATGTCTGTTTCAAATTGGGAAGGGGGATGTATTTGCACTCAGGATAGGGAAAGTCACATTTCAGTTATCTGGCCTACTTGCTTTACTCCCAGAACACTTCAAAACTGAAAAAAACAGACTACTGATTTCACATTCCAGACCAGTAAAGTTTTCTTGCTTTCTAAGAAACAAAATGTATTGCTCAGTTAAAGAAGGCTTTGCCACAACAAGTAAGGTACATAAAATATTTTAATTTCATTTTAATTTCATTAAAATTTCATTTACATTGAAAATTTTCTATGAAATCTCATTTCCACAGATTTCCCTTCCCTTTTTTTTTTTTTTTTTTTTTTTTTTTTTTTTTTT
>VZSV01000082.1:2311298-2322042 GCA_013398735.1 Nothocercus julius | reverse complement strand
TTTTTTTTTTTTTTTTTTCCTCTTAGAATTCGGCTTGCAATAAAGTTTAGATTGTGATCATTTTAACTAATTAAGGCACTTGATACTTTAGTAGCTACAGTAGGCTAAACCAGTTCTGATTTGGGATAAAAGTATTAAGACCATGAAGCTGTACCAAGAATTAGCAACTGTGAGAAGCATTCTGAGCACAGATCTCTCGAAATGACAAAAGTCAGTGAGAATAAACTCAGTTGCTAGGAGACTGTAGCCACAGAAAATGTGTTTCCATTTGAAATAAGAATGCTGATTAAGAAACATTCTCAACAGATAATGAGCAAAGGTATCAGAGGTATCTCCTGTGCCAAAGACCAGACAGAATATTTAATTTGTATGCCAGAGCAATGCAACTAAAATCTTTAACAGCTGCTGATTTAACATCAGAATTTCAGGAAGCCAACTGAAGCTAATAAAACCTTACACCCCTAATTGTGTGATTTTGCAGTACACAGACGAGCTCTGAGGAAGAGACACCCCAAATAGTAAAAATATTGATATGAAAGTTAAAGATTTATATGTTCATCTCTTTTTTGTTGTTGTTTTTAAGCATTGAATGAGATGATACAAATGGTGCTTTTTCATCCTAATTGGTAGACTTACTATATTTACGACAGTATAACAGCAGGTGAAGAAACTCTACTTTAAAGATCTTAAAATCTCAGAAAATAGTATTTCCAGACTAAAAAAAAAAAAATTGACAACGGAGAAACATCAACCTGAATAAGAAAAAAATATATTTAAATTTAGTCACCTCAAATACAGTGGCTGAAGTGAAAAAAAAGGCTTGTGTGGAATTAATGTTACATAAAGGACTACAGGAAAGAAAGGAAAATAATTCCACTAAGTTCAATATTCAATAAGTTCAAATATCAATTATTTAATCACCAAAAAACAAACTCAGATGCCAGAGCCATTGGCTAAGTTCATTTTTCTCCTTTTTGAAGCTGTAATGACAATATCTAAATCAGTAGTGTATATTGTCACTTCCTGTGTGACTAAGACCTGGCAGAGCTGTAGACATTTAAGGCGCAGTATGACCAGTGCTAAACAATATTACTCCTCCAGCTCTGTAAAAGAACATGGCCATAACAGCAGAAATTCAATTCAGAAAACAATTGGATACCTTCCCACAAAATCTTATGGGATTTTTGATGATTTTTTCTCTAATATATATCTGGTTTACTTTTTTCTCTGTAGATATCCTTTAGCATCCTCAAGCAGACCTGAATCGTATTGTAAACACCATAGATAATCATCTTATTTGTCACAAACTTCTGTTTCATTAACTATAATTTTAGAATACCTTAGAATATTTGAAAACATGTGGAGTCACTATGTGGCTGTTTTCTGAAGTGTTTTCTGCACTGTGGAGCATCTAGCTCACTGTTCTCACTCTGATTAGCTTTCATCATTTGCTCTTCGATAAGCACATGCCAAAAAGCCATCTAAGCCACCATTATGAGATATAATCATCACAGACCATGACTGTAGAAGCAGCAAGTATTACGCTATGAGGTTTAAGATTGCCCTTGTCATGATACTACAGAAGTAATGCTATGTCACTGAAAAGAGTGTCACCAATTCCAATTTTCTCCATTGCTACCTTTCCACACAAAGTGTTGCTAATCAATAAACATGGGCTGATTTCAGCACTACTAGAGCTTCGCTGGTGTTTAAAAAAGGGATGATTAGGAATGAATTTGGCAATGAATGCTTAAATGTAAATGGAAGACAGTAATCTTAGCTTTATTGACAAGAGTATTGCTTAATCTCTGCTCTTTCATCCTTTGAGTTTAATCAATCCTTGGTTTCAGCATTTGGTTAATATCCAGATCTGTGTGATTTTTGAATTCTCAAATTTCCTCTTTTGTCTGTTAAATTGCCCTCTAGTTGTTTATTATTTAATATTGTATATTTGATTTAAACACAGCTCTAGGAAATTGGAGATCTTGTTTTTCTGGAACTACATATCAATTGAGAAAAGTTTCCTTATGATAACAGTACTGTTAGCTTGTTCATTCATTACTCTTAGTGTAAGACAAGAACTGAGTCATTTATTTTGATAGTCCTTTTTTTTGTGTCTAATCCTGGAGACCCTGATAATACAAAACTTTCATTCACTTACTAATATTGTGTACCTCATGACTAGCCTAGACAGGAAGTATGTAAAGCCTTTTATGTATACTTTTACTATCTTTCAGATTTATTTCTGTCATTAATGTTGTTAAAATCCAATAACTCCACAAACATTTCAAAAACTCTTACTTATTTATCCTTTTCTTGGCATATCATCCTCATTTCTACAAACTAAGATGATTCTAAATTTACTGTATATCTTCAGAGTGCTTTGGAGATTTGCAATGGAACCAGAGAACGGTTCCTCTAACATGCCAGAGTATGTCGACAATAACTGTTAAATTGACTTAACTATTTTCCTATAAGATCTCCTTGCCAGTAATTTTTCTTTAGGTTGGTCTCAGAATTAATAGAGATGTTGTGAAATTCATTCAAGCGGTGATTTTATGATCAAAAATAGAAGCATTTCAGCAGTACTGATTTTTATTTTTTTTCCCTATGGAAAAAAGTATTTTCTAAAGTCTGTCAGGAAAATAAAAGCGAAAATTTTCACTTAAGGTATTTTCAAATAGCCTTAATCAAAATGTTTCACTTTGATTCATAAAGAGGTCTTTCAGATTTAAAATAGTCCTTGAAAATGTAATTATTGCTTGAGTAGAGTTTGCAGAATTGCATATTTATGGAAAACATTATTGGTCTCTTCCCTAGCAGATTTTAGGAGAGTCATGTGTTTTCCCATATATGGCACGGAATTTATTTAAATATTATCAATTAAACCATTTTAACAGATCATTGATTATATTTTGACATTCAGAGTATGTTCTCATGTGCACATATGCCCCGGGGAAGGCTAGACATCTTGGGAGTCTGCAGAAACCAGCTGTCTGATTGTGAGATCAAGCTGAGAAAGGGCGAAATACAAATAAATTTTGTTGGCGTGTCCAAGGTAGAACCCTGGATCATAAGGTCTCTTCTGGAATCACCAAAAAAAAAAAAAAAAAAAGAAAAGGAAGATGGATAGATGGATGGATGGAGTTCCATGTGCTCAGCTCCAAATTGACTTTCAAAGAAATTCCTTCTCTTGCAAAGATGAGCTTAACCCTTAGGCTGTGGGTTTTTCTTTATGCCTGGGCAGTAGAACTGCCATCTAAGCTTTATGCTAGATGTATCTGTGAACTGGGGAGGGCAAATGAGCACCTAGTAGGTGAGAGCAAAGGCTCTGGGTTAATAATATTGCTGAAGGTCAATACAGAGTATGGTACATACATACACAGTGATCATACGAAACCTGTGCAGCTGCTTACACACAGAAAAGCTAAACTGATAAACTTTTTAAGAACACTAGCCACTTTGTAAAACAGCTACAAAAGCATCTCTGTACAGCACTTATATTGCAGCTTTAATGTATATTTACTTAGTCTCAGTTGCAGCATTTGAAGTCCAAACAAACAAGGTCACCAGTCTTATTATAAACACATAATCCTACAGGCAACAATGAATAAACATTATTCCAATGTCATGTAAAATGATAATCTAGGACAACTAGGACAAGTATGCTTAGTCATAACTTGTGTCTTGGATAGAACAAAAAAAAAAAAAAAAAAAAAAAACAGAGCACAAGCAGCCTCAGCATCCCTTTACACAGATAGAAAACAGAAAACAGATAGAAACATCCTGAACCATTTCTTGAAGACTTCACAGACAAAATAAATTGTGATTTTTGGGTTGTTTTAGAGAGTCAGGTACTTTTTTTTCTTTTTCTTTTTTTTTTTTTTTTTAATAATAATAGTAAAAAAAGACTAAGCAAGAGTCTGCTCTTTCAAAACATTGAAATTTTGCAAATCAGCCAGACCAAAATTCTGATTGCAAATCAGAAACAGAATTTTTACACCTGTTGAATTCTGCCAGGATTCAAAGGATAGCTCAGAAAATGGTCTCAAAATAGTAAAGAATTAGAATTTGAACTTCTAAATATTTAGAAAACTGAGCTAAGAATACAGTCTGTTCAATTATTAAGATGAAAACAAAAATCACTGCTCTCTGGTATGCAACCTGCATATATACTAGGAGATTGAACATTCACGAGCTCAGATGGCCAAGAAGGCCAGTGGGATCCTGGGCCGCATTAGGAGGAGCGTCTGCAGCAGGTCGAGGGAGGGGATCCTGCCCCTCTGCTCAGCCCTGCTGAGGCCACACCTGGAGTCCTGTGTCCAGTTCTGGGCTCCCCAGGACAAGAGGGATGTGGAGCTGCTGCAGAGAGCCCAGCACAGGGCTACGAGGATGATCAGGGGCCTTGAACATCTGCCCTGTGAGGAAAGGCTGAGAGAGCTGGGCCTGTTCAGCCTGGAGAAGAGAAGGCTGAGAGGAGACCTGAGCAGTGTCTAGGACCTCAAGGACCTCAAGGGAGGCAGTGAGGAGGATGGGGCAGCCTCTTCTCAGTGGTGGCCACTGATAGGACTAGAGGAAATGGCCACAAACTGAAACATCAAAAGTTCCACAGGAACTTAAGGAAAAATTTCTTGACAATGAGGGTGAGCTCATTGAGGGAGAGCTGCCCAGGGAGATTGCGGAGTCTCCTTCTCTGGAGATCTTCCAAACCCGCTTGGACGCAGTCCTGAGCCACATGCTGTAGGTGACCCTGCGTGTGCAGGGGGGTTGGACTAGATGATCTCTAGAGGTCCCTTCCAACCTCAAGCATTCTATGATTCTATGAAGCACTTAAAAAATGATACCAAGTGTTCTGTATTTTTAAAATTTAGCTAAGCCTTCGCTTAAGAATGAAAAGCATAAAGAAAATACAAAAATCCTCTGTACTGAACAAACTAGCAATATGACATTTTCATTCCACAGCTTGACAGCACTTATTTCAAATAATCCTGTTCGTCTCTGTAAGCAAGCAAACAACTAAGAACTGCATTCAGAAAACAAACAGCAGTGCAGAACAGCGTCAAGGAGAAGTTTGACTTTACAACACAGTAAAATGGGCAAATACTAACTTGCCTAACAGATTAAAATTACAGAATTTAATGGATTTAAAGACTGTTAAAATTATATCTGGTCTGTCAGCAACTTCTGCGTAGCCTTTCTTGCATAACAGATGAGCATACTCTAGGTTCAAAGTTTTTTGTTAAGTTTAGTCATAATTGTCACACTGTAAACAAGAGACGATAGAATAATCCATTGCTGCCTCCTAAACTGGATAAAAACATTTTATGTTATACGATGGCAGTGATGCCAAACATAGCAAGAAAATAAGAAGTAGGAAAGAACAACAAATACCCCCAAAATTTTCTAAGCATTAATTTTAATGAGCATTCATAGCAGCTCTGTTACCACTTCAAATTGTTTTCACCAACTTAGGCCGAAAACAGGAGAAAATGTTTTTTATGAGATGGGTATTAATTCCAATTTTATTCTTGCATCAGTGTATACATATTTTACTTTATTTTCATAAAATAATTGTACTTAAGATCAATGTGGGATTTCTGGGGAAGCTTTAGGTTGAAACATAGTCCAAAATCTAGTGCTTTCTTTCTCCAGCAAAGATATGGACTCTAAAATAATCACTTCAAAGTGATAACACAAATTAGGAGTAGTTTAGATAAAATATGCACCAATTGGTAAAGTGAAAAAACAATAAATTTACTTTATTGCAGTGCGGATTTGAATTTTTATGATCACTAAACTTTTAAACAACTCTTATGTCTCATATTATATAATGTATTGTTTTTTTTTCTTTTCACAGTGCTGTCTTTTCTAAGGATATATGCAAGACTTTGAGTATAATGCAATTATGTGGCTGTGCAAATCAATGCTTAAGTTCTTTAGTTCGAAGCTGGGTCACAAGTTTCTGCTTATGAAAAAATAGCCACTTTGCTGTCAGCTCCATCTTGTCATTTAGTACTTTTCCTTCTTTCAGCCAGCTCGTGTCCCATTCTGTTTTGCCCACAAAGGGGTTTCTGAGATGATCTGACATTCTTACTTGCACCTGTACCTATGCAGACAAAAGGGGAAAAAAAAGCCTCTCCTAAGCTTGTATGACCAAAAAAAAAAAAAAAAAGAGTTGGATAAACAGGACCTGATACCTATGTTGTTTCAAGCTTGCATGATATCTGTATACCTGTTAGTCATCGAAAAAAATCCTCAGTATTATTGTGTTAAATTTATGTAAATTAGAATAATACCAGTAGAACGAATATATTTTAGCCTTCTGCTTAAAGTTTATGCAAATGAGAAAAGCTATTTCTTTATTTACCACTGAATTACTGAGAGATGCTAAGGCAGTCTAATAAAAAAGGAGAAAAAAAAAAAAAAAAAAACATTGGAGAACTAAAGTTGCACCCAACAGCCTTTCAAGGATCAACGGATTCAGACTAAGTGCTCTCCTGGAAAAAGGAAAAAAAAGAACCAGATAAAAACAACACTGGACATTAAACATGTCTATTAAACATTAATAGACAAAATCTTGAGCTATTCCAAAGTCACACATAAGACCCAGTGGCAGTGACAGGCATACTGTAGCTAGATGGATTAGAAAATGACTTCTTCAGGCTATTCTTAACCTTTCTGTCAATAGTTTTAAAATCAGATGTAGACAAATTTAATCAAAAGTAAAAATAAGGATAAAATTAAGCATTAGTGAAGAAGATAATTCTTGGATCTAGATCTGAATTGACTATTAAGCCTTTGTCTCCTGGTTTTCTAAATTAAAATCAAGATGAGTTCTAGGAAGAAACAGAATTGTAACAACATTCTGCTCAGTATCAGAAAATAATTATTTTTTTAATTTGATTCTGAATTTAGCAGATTTGAAATAAGGGACATAAAGGTTGCCAAATACTTTAGGGAACAGGGAAAGCAAGACCTGCAGATGAGGCTGTTGGCCTAAGGTCAGTAACATCGAAGTTCTATTTTGGTTCAATTTTAGTGTTATGCCCTAAAGGTCAGAAGAGAAAGAGATAATTATACGAAATTTGAAGAATAGACTTATTTCTTACGAGGATATTTGCAGGGTGAAGTGGAGTAATGCTAACAGGAAGTATAACAATATGACAAAAATCATCTGCTTCTCGGGGTTGAAAGGGCGCCCTATTTTTAGAATAAGGAAAATACTTCCATATTTTGAAAACAAAGCGTTATGAGATTTCAGTTATGTCAAACACTTCTCCTTGTGGCTTTTGAGATAGGTATTTTCTTTAACATTAAAAAATTGTTGCCCAATAGAAATTTTATTGCTCAGACAGCTTAATGTTAGTATTCACTGACCCAAACATCAACTTCAGCATTTTTCAGAAAACCTCAAATTCAGTGTGGTGTTCATACTGATGTTGCAGAAGCACAAGATTATTGTAATAGTTACAATTTCAATGTAGCACAACTACATAAGTACTCACAGTTATCAAAGATGTAATAATAATAGTGCAACATAAATAAGGCAAAGAAAATATTGCGCAGAAAACCAAAGGAGGCCAAAGATCTGAGAAAAAAATGTATATCCTTTCCATTATTCCAAAAGTGAAATTACAATTCCTGCGTTAGGTTCTGTAACCTTCTCCATGGTCTCTTTTGATTTTCAGAAAAATTAGGTTGTATACAAAGCTCAGAAGTCATCATATTTCAGAAAGTAAGTCTCTAAACAAGAACAGATCATAAATGTCACTTCCTTGTTATTTTCAAAAACATGGTCTTGTTTTCTTTGTTTTTCCCTTTGAGACAATTTCTAATCCAAACTCCTTTATTTCACAACACATAAATGCTGGGCTTCAGATATCTTTTCTTAGTTAACACACTGCTAATGAATGTTGGTTCTGTCTTTATCTTCTTTGGACAATGCAGCTTCATTCATTTTGTTCATCTTTGATTCCATTATCTGTTTTTTCTTTCCTTTTCAACTTTGTTTTTCAGATATGAATTAATGAAAAAAGAAATATCCCCCTTGAAATGTCAAAATTTCCACCATTTTTGAGCATTCTGAGCCAAAGGAATGAATTATAGAAGACAAAATTATTAATCACCAACTTGTTTCATGTGTTTGTCTTTCTGGGCATGGCCCATTTGGGATGTTATATGAGAGGTGACATCCTCAGAAATGCAGCAGTTTCCTTGTCATGTCTCCTACAGTGGACTGTTAGAAATTATGCTCTTAGTGAGAGTGTGCGAGAGCCTCAGCTTCAAAGCTGACCTCATGTCTTTTATTCTTGTTTGTGATCTTCTGCATTTTGTTTTCTAGCCTTTTCATGACTTCTGTGTACTCTAATAAATATTTCACTAAACTAGATAAAACTTGGGGTTTTTTAAGCTTTTTGTGAGAAACATGAGTAGAAACAAACAATAGATTGAGACACACATCCTCTCTGTAGATAATATATCAGAAACAGTACAAGGGAAAATCAGTCAATACTCTATTGTATTATACTGTGCTGTAATGCTCAGCTGCCCAGGTAAGTTTTTCTGAAAATAAGGCAAAGACTAAGCTCTGAGAGTTAGATTTTCCTGTATGCTAATGCTCCCTTGAATCACTGCAAAATGGGGCTATAAAGTGGGATATTTAATAAAAGTGATTACTGATCATGTGAGGAATGATTCAGGTGCTTCACTTCTACTTCAGAATGACCTACATCAGCTACATGTCCCATGTCATGGCTGCTACGGAGGTGGAGTGGGCCTGAATCCCATCCAAATCGTCATTACTAAGCTAAATAAATCCATAGATTACTTTGTATTGCCTAAAATGTCTTGGATTGAAGGTAAAAGGGGCCCATATGGGGCTGACTTATTAAAACACTTCAGATTTGCCATGTTAAATGCTTATAGAAGAGCTCAGATTTCAGAGTAAGTTGTTACATGGTAGTAACAACAACTATAAATAATATTAAAATGTTTCTAAACGCAAAAAAAAAAAAAAGTTAAAGGGCTTTATAGCTTACAAACTAGAAGCAAAGCTTTAATCTGATTTTTTTTTCTAAATTACTTTCTCTTTACTTTCCCATAAATACAGGAAAATTAGGGAATTCCTTTATTCTTCAAACTTTTTGTAGAGGACAAAAAGCAAACAAAAGAATAGCACAGCACAAAACTGTCTTCCTGTTTCTTAGGCCATTTCTTGCTGCTACTCCTTCTGAAATTATGAACTACAATCAAATCTGGTAAATTTTTACTTTTGATAGGCTGAGACATTGATTATAATTTACATTTCTAGCCACAGGCCCAGACTAGTGTTACAAATCATTATCTGCATTATCCTACCCTAGTCCTAAATTCTGATTCATTATCATCTGAACCTATTGGGTATAGAAAGCAATGACCATAATATAGTCTGTTACCATATACATGTGCTTTGGCTTTTAAAGACATACTTTTCATCTAAGGTTCACCTGCGCAGAAGGTACGGATGGCACAAACTACAAGCAAAAGAGGAGAATAAAGAGGAATTGTATTCCAGGCTATAAGTAGTTTTTCTTCATAACAAGAAGATCTTTGGTTTCAAGGTATTCCCAAACAGTCACAATGTCCCCCTTCAGGAAGGCAAGCAAGGAATGAAAATAAGGACTTCTTTCACGTCTTTATGTCCTGTCACCAAGTTGTTCTAAGCTTGCAGTGACAACTGGTAAGCAACAATGTGCTAATAGTTACTTAATGAATACTTTTCCCAAAATTGGTGCTAACTAAAGGTTTACATTAATACATAAACAAGCAGTAAACTACTATATGAACTATAGTTTTTATAAATGCCTTGAAGACCTTCAGTTGAAATAGCTGTCTTTCAGTGAATTAGGCTTGCATTGCACTGTATGTAAAAGATACGGTGGCTGTGCCTTTTTAGAAAAATTATGTGTAAAAATGAATCATAGATTTTCTTGATCCTTTTGTAGGATGGAATTACAGCAATGTGCCTATATCAACACATCCCCTCTCCATTTTTTTAGCAGATACTGTGTTCAGGGACCAGCATCTTTCTGAAAGGCACATGCTGTTTAGCATCGTGTTATAAGCCTGAGAAATGCTAGCACAGCATGAGATTCTCATTCTTCTACATTCAGGTTAAAATATGCTAATAATTTCAAATGTTATTCTACTATTAGTGCATCTATGGAAATACATTTTGCATTTATATGAGATAATTAAAAGATGTTTATGCAGAAAAAAATGCATTTTTTTTTTATTTCAAGTTAAGGTCAAACTTTAGGCAGAATTTTATGTCCAATTCTAGATTTTAATTGAACATTAATAAAAAGAAGGGGCATCAATTGGCACTTTTGCATGTATATTCCACTTTGCACACAGATGAGCAGAAGTAACTTCTAATGAAATACATGAAGGAGTTAGTTGTGTCGCTCAGCTTGCAAACATAATACAGAGAAGAAATACAGTGTTTATTTCTACCACCTTCCAGAACTTACACAGCAGGATTTTCTAGCAAGATTCAAACTTGATCAATTTGATATAAAGTTTCAGGGCAACTAAGAGAAGCAAGCCTGTTAAGTGAATGATTAATGTTAAACAAATGATATTAATTAAATGATCTCTCTGTCATTATGTGACACAAAGTAGCCAGAATACAGTACAGTAGTCTCATAGAGTGTACTAGTCCCTTGATACTAGAAATTCTTACATGCATTTGAAGAATATATCC
>VZSV01000082.1:2257313-2307542 GCA_013398735.1 Nothocercus julius | reverse complement strand
ATAAAATAAAATAAAATAAAATAAAATAAAATAAAATAAAATAAAATAAAATAAAATAAAATACTGACCACCAAGCTAGGGCTCATAAATGCATATTTCATACAGACATAGGCTAGCACTGGCCATTTTGCCTTCTTGCTGGTGGCTCTTGGTACTTTCCTTTATGTAAACACAAAGAATGCTTCTGTGTTTGCTATTAAAATAGAGGAGGAAATATATAAAGAATCCCTCTGCTCTTTATGAAGTACCTTCCTTCCTTCTGTTTCCATGAAACTGGCATTAAAAACTCCTAAGACTGCACAGGTTTCAGTAGTATCCTGTTCTTCTGCTTGTAGACAAGAGCTTTTGTTACAGGAGTACTATGCAAAAAGGGAATGTTGATTTCTTCACTCTCCTTCATTTGATTTTTCTTTTCTGTTTTAATTTCTGTTTTTTTTTTTTTTTTTTAATTTCTGTTTTCTGTTTTAATGAGAGTGACCAATTGTGTGTCTTGCTTTCAGTTCCACAAAATCCAGCTGTGCTCAAGATTAGACTTTTTGGACTGGGTGCTTTTTCAGATTTACGCTGATACTCATGCTTGCTGCCCAGAGTAGACACTTCTGAGCATTTACAGGAAGCTATATGTTTCAGATATTCTGCACTCAACAACTAAGATACAATACTTGGCACTTCAGAGTTCCAACTCCAAAATGTGCTCATTAAAATCACAAAGATACAGAAACATCTGTTAAAGTTGATTTACCAGAAGTTCATCGTAAGAGTCTATTCTTGTTGAAAACAAGAGCATAGCATAAGCTCTGCCTAACAACAATAGCACCAAATTCCTATAAGGAAGGTGCATTCTGGTATCATTACTCTTCAAATATATATATTTTTTTCAGTGTGTTATAATAATTAATATTAGTAAACATGCAGGGTTTTATAATGATAGACACATATATAAAGGTTTTCAAAGACATCAGTGACAGAATATACTTAATTTGTTTTGATTTGTTAGTAAGTAGAATTTATTTGCCTCAAATCTATTTGTCTTGGAAGATTCCAAGAAACAATGAATATCTCTGCTCTCAAGAAATAATGATCTTAAGAGATAAGACTGATAAAATACAAGCAAAACAAAGAAGTGAAGCAGCCTGTCCTGAGCCAAAGAGAACATTGTTACAATAGGGGCACTACTGTTCAACCGTGAAAATCATACAATAGTGATTAAGGTATAAAATACAGAGGAAAGAAGTGCTGAGTGTGGGCTGCAAGTAGTTTTACCACCCGAGAAAGCACCCCAGATAAGTTCTTAATGCCTTTTTTGAAACGCTACTACACACCTTTTAGTCAGGGAGAATAGAAGGATCTCACAACTGTATAGAAGGAAAGGAAATACACTAAAAGGAAATACACTAAAAATAAAGGAAATACACTAAATAAAGGAAATACACTAAAAGGAAATACACTATTTGTAAGGAAATACACTAAAAAAAATGGCTTCATTCCAAATTCTGGTAAATGTTAGAATATTGTCATGGTACTGAACAGCTTCTTCCACAACTGCACCAATTTTTTTTTTAAGTAATTTGGATGGAAAATGTTCATCCTTACTTTTCAAAAGGTACCTTGCTACTAGAGCCAGTTGCAAAACACTGAACAAAAAATGCTACACCTCTTCCTTTCAGAACCATTCCTCAAAATTAGCTTTCTACCAGGATATTAGAGCAGGAATATTAATAAAGATATATTTTCCTTTCCCAGCGTTTGTCTCGGTTAATGATTTTTGCCTTCAACATTTTCTAAGGGGAAAAGTAAAGTCTGATGATGATTCTAAGTTGAACAATCACAGACGCACATTAAGGGTGGCTTTTATTACTTTCCTACTAATCCCTTTCCACAAGACTTTGCCAATGTTTATTTTTCACTGTCTATTCCAGCCTTCATTTCCACTCTGTTTAACATTTATGTAGTCTCTTAGATAGACATAGGAGTTGGAGTAGGAAAGTTTTTTCTGGACAGTCATCATTATTTTCTTAAGTAATGTCACTGAGGTATCAACGAAAAGCAAAGAACAGCTTCTCATGTTGCTTATCTATGTTTAATACGTTCCTGGCAACCAGGAGGAGGCTTTCAGAGATCAAAATTTTACTAAATTTTGCTATGGGAAATAAATGTCCTCTTTGTATGTATATATGTCTCTCTATATATATGTCTATGTATATACAAAATTATTTTTAGGAAGATTTTAAGCCACCAGTCATAGTTCCTCATTGTTTTTTGCAAAACCTCACAGGTCAGATGCTGCCTGAAGGTTTCATTCTGTGTTACACACAGAGTAAAGCCATGGAAGAAAATGCATATGTGTTGCTGTGCTTTGGAAAATCTTTTCTGGAATACTAGGGGCCCAGGCATTAATTCTAACCAAGAGAAAGTCTGACTCTTCCTCTGGTGTGAGCTTGAAAATGGAAAAAAACAGTCATACCGCCATTCTAATCTCTCTTTCTCTCTCCTTTTCTCTCCCCTCCACTTCTCTCCCAGAGAATATACAAGTAATCTTCTTCAAAAGAGAAGGAAGTCTACCTTGTAGGTCCTGTCTGACTCCTGTAAGTTCTGGGAAATATCACTAACTATTCTGAAAAAAAAAGCATATATTTTATTGTGCAGCAGGGAGTGCTTCTGATGAACAAGACAAGCAGACTTGGCAACCACCAGAATTCTGGAAGATACAACACCATGTACAGTGAAACAAAGGAATCTTGTTCAGTGGATCAGCATCCTTAGTGGATTCTGACAGCCACCTTTTACCCTCCCTGAGCTACGCAATGAAATTTTGAAAGCACAGCTTCAAGACCACCTGTAGCAATGGTTTTGCTTTAAAATATGAGATGTATCTCTGGCCTGAGCTGTGGTGGTGAGGAAAATGGATGCAGTGTGTAGCTGTGAGACTAAAACATTATAATGAGTAATGAGAGCATCTTGACTTTACCTAGTTAAGGCTTCTTGGGAGTCTGCAGCCCTTCAGGTGTCTTTGGTAAATCCGTGGTCAATCCTTGTGTAATCTTCACATATTGAGATCACTCTACATAGGCAAACACTATAACATAAGCTCTGACTTGATTACAAAAGTTCTTTGCAAATATTATGTTATATTATGCAAAGTTTAAGGTGAAGCTGGACCAAAAAAACACAGTAAGGCTTCCTTTACAACTTTTCAATGTTCTAGAGATTTGCTTATTCCAAACACTAGCTTAGATCTTATTTACTTTTTAAAAATCATTTTTATAATACCATTCCTACTGTTTTTTTACACTTCGCAAAGCTTATCACAGATTATTTATTTTTCCCTGTATTCTTTGAGTAATGTTTACCTGCAAGCTTTATTTTACTTATTTACTTTTTTTTATTTTCCTTTTGTAGAGCAAATATTCAGTCTGTTAGACTTCTGGATATGCAAGAAAATCTACTGTTAGGCCTCAGTCTCTAAAGGATTAAGGAGGCGATTTTGACAGACATCGAATTATGGCTTGTGATGATAAATCAGTAAATGGCTGTGTGAGCTCGACCACTGGGACTCGGTGCTCACCTCGCAGGAAGGTTGGCTCCGGCACACGAGTTATGAACGGGGCTAGACTGGGAGCCGCTAAAATCACACGCTGTTTTCTGCCATGAGTTTCACATGTAATCTCAGGAATGTCATTTGAGCTAGATCTTGTAAAATATGTCGGTGCCTGAAGATGAAATAAGTCCCGTCCCGGGTAGAGTTTTGTAAATGCCTTATGAATTTAACGCATTGGAGAGGAAAAAAAAAAAAAAAAAAAAAAAAAAGGAACCTTTGAAAATGCAGGTCTTTTTTGTGTCTGGTCCAGATCCAGGCACTTATACATTTATGACCTAATTCCTATCAAGGAGAGCTTTTACTTTTAAGGATGTTTGAATCTGTTTCTGATCTCCACAGTTACATGGAAATACTAGTACTAGAGAAAGAGAGAAGAAATAAATAAAAGTAGGCTTTTAAAATGCAGTTATTTGCCCTACAGAATACATCAAAACCCTAGAAAGCAAAGCAGTTTTGATGTTATTTTCTGCCATTGCTGGATATACCTGGCACTGTGTGGTAGCCGGGGTGCCGCGAACCACTCCAAGGAACTGCCCTAGGCCGGTTCCAGCCGGTTCCAGCCAGTTCCAGCTGGTTCCAGCCGGTTCCAGCCAGCTCCGACTCGCGCAGTGACGTCACTCCAATAGCCCGTCTAGAACACAGGAGAATATTGTATTTGTTATGTTATATTTGCCATTTCAGAGGGTTTGTGTCAACTGCTAGTAAGGCATAATTTGAATCACCACCTGACTGTGCTCCATTATTTTACACACTAAAGGAGCTGAAATAAAGGTTTAAGCAGAAGCCACCAAGCTGTTTGTGGTCGTTCGTTCTCAGTTCTTGAATGGTGCCAAGGGTGATGAACACTTGAAAAATTAAATTAGTGCTGACCTGTATCAGTAAACTCTCTGTTAAAAATGTTATTTAAAACTATTCTATTTAATTTTAAAAACATGACATACAAAACTATGTTTGAACAATCAAATTTTAATTCTTTTAAAATGAGATTTGTCACAATGAGCTTCAAAATTATATTGGAAATTGTTAGACTCCCAAGGACGGGAAGTGTATTTTGCTTCCTCCACTTCTATGCTGTCTATTGACCAGTCACACCGTTCTGTCATATCCTGAGTTTATTAATCTCATTTTTATTTCGTTCTTTCAAACTCTAAACTGCTTTATCCTTAGTTCATGCTTTCAGTAGCCATGGGCAAAGTAATGGTGGCATTATTTATTTATTTATTTACTTACTTACTTATTCTGTTTGCTCAAGGTGGATGAATTTGCATTGAAGGAACACTCTGTAGGGAGACGTAGGACAAAGTAGAAGATGTTTTACATTCTGTCCTTGACTATGCAAAAATCGTAATATGCTGCAACTCTAAATTTTGTGATTTAGAGCTTCTTGCATTTGTTTTAATCACAATGCTAGTGCCCATATACATATATATATATATCAATGTTAGTATATATTTCTATGAAGTTTCTAATACAATTCTTGCATTCAGTGTTAATTCATGCAAAATTTCACCATGTCCTTCTTTTCCCCTATGAAGCAAATACAATGTAACAAAGGCTAATAATTTGAAAAGTTGAAGAAAGAGTGAAAGGTAAATAAAAGCCTAATACAGAGAAAGTACAACAAAACGGGTTCCGAAGCAGTTTTATTGTCAAATACATGCTCATTTTGGTTGACAAAATTAACATTTATGACACTCTGAAGGTGAGTAAAAAGCCCGGTCAGCTTTATGGGTAGTGAATGTCTGAAGCATGAAACCAATTCAAAAACCGATTAGTACTATTATAATAAGCAGGCCAAAAAGAACCTTATTGTTAAAACACTTGATTGAAATCTGATAAAAACTTGCTGTCATTAAGTGTCAGACACATTTGGTGTATGCATTACGCAAAAAAAAAAAACAAAAAAAAAAGCTTTAAATATATCTTTTAGTAGATGAAGGCATAAGGAAATACTAAAAAGTCCCAGTCCTAATAATCTTTCATGGCTGGAAATGCCTGTGAGAGAAGACATTATCTAAACATCAAAGGTATTGACATTAATTAACAAAGGCATGACTTCTTCAAAAATTCAAGTATTACCTATTGCTAAATGGATAAGAACTTAAAATCAGCTTTGCTTTCCAGAAAATGTGATACCTTCATCTCACACAGGAGTGCTTTCTCAGATCTGTGTCCCTGTACCTTTTTAAAAGAGAATAGACATGAAGATAAGAAGGGCAATTTTGGCTGCCCCACAGCGAGACGCAGACCAGACCACCCACAATCAAGGAGACGGCGCAAAGCAGGAGTGGATTTTTTTTTGTTCTGTCTTGTCTCAGACTGTGAAGAGATGATTTATGGTCTGAGTATCAGAGACATATTGGCAGGGAAAAACACAGATAGTAAGAAACATAATCTATGAACTTCCTACATTAGTAGTAATTACAGCCTCCTATCTATATTAGTTATTTGTGTGCTTTGATGCAGAGTTTTATAATGTAGAACTAAAGAGGCTTTTTTGATAAAAAAAAAAAAAAAGAAAAGAAAAAAAAGTGGATATTTACTTCTAGTCTACGCAAGTCTTTCTCTTTGACCAAAATGGTCTTCAGAGCATTTGAGGTATGTTTGCCCTTTTTTTATTTGACATTTTCTCTTACACTCCCTTCTTTGAAACAACTGATTCGAATTTACAGTGTGATCTCATGCCATAAAGGAGCCTTTCTGCCTCTGACAACATTTAGCAAGGTCTAGAAGAGACAATGTGTGAGATCGAATGGAGCTATCGCTGCAGCTTGGTAAAGGCACCCCGGTGTCTCCACTTTCAGGCCTGCTTCTGAAGAGTAGTCCGTGGGAGTCTACGAGGTGGGAGGAGGTTTGATGGCAATTCAGTGCTTCTTTTTATTATTCCTGGATGAAGGGATGGCAGGCAACCAGTATTACTGTCCATGAAACAAAGGAGACAGCTCTTCAGAGACAGGCGAACTAAAAATAGAGACATGCTACAATCAACAGACGGCAGAACTGGAATAGATTTGAACGACATGCGTTTTTGTGTAACGCAGCCAAGCAATAAAAAAATTACAGGAAAAGTACTGCACGACATGCCATTAGCTTCCACTTCTAATGACACATGAGTTTACATATCTCTCTGGCATCTCCTTTCACATCGTATTCTTCTTTGATCAATCATACAGGCAAAGTGATTGATTAGGTATGTAAACTGGACCTGGAGAAAGGAACACAGACATAGGAATGGGAAAGCGTATCGACCTGTGTCTCTGTGGGTAGACTAACAATGTGTTTTAATTACTTTTTTTCCTCCTAGAAGAGTCTTCGGGCAAGTTTCCAAAACCCATAGGTACTGGGACTTATGGCAAGATGTTTGCCGCCCAGGACCTCGTTCATGTTGCCGGGTCAATCCCTTAGACTCTTTCTGTTCTGTTTTCTTTTCTGAAAGATCGATATTCTTTAGACAGAAGAATAGATTGCTGTGAATACAGTTTACAAACATATCCGTAAAATAATCTCTAAAGGCATGTTAGGTTGTATAAGAAGTTGTCCTAATATTTTCAATAATGCAGCTTATCCTATTTTCATTTTTAAGGAAGATTGAAGCTGACCATTTGTAAACACCTCTATGTAGAAAAATAGAGTATAATCTCAAATTCGGTTTTGCTTTCAAAAGTAAAAGAGAAAACCTACACGATTTAAATTATTCTGTGCACACAGTTCAGTGTGTTCCCTTGCTTTGTCAGATTTTACACATAGGTAAAAACAATAAAAGACTAGTATAATTAGGTGAATTACAATCATTAATATGGGGAAGATGTGACCTTACTTTTATCTGTATAGTACCTCTGTACCTTCAGAATTTCTTACGAAAATGTAAAGATCAAAAAGACTGCACAGACTGTGTAGTAAGTGGTCACATAAATGGTGAGCACTACGGTGCCTTCCAAAGGAAACTCTTGAATCTTGACTACGCACAGTTCAAAAAATAATAATTTAGTCACAGTGAATTAAGAACAATTAATTGCTTTGTTCATCCTCCTCATCCTGTCACCTAACAGTGCATTTGGCCTGACCCACAGTTTTCCCGAAGGAAAATACGAACGAGTAGTAGCCCATCTTTTGTCTTGCTGAGAAATCCAGTCACAAAGTAGTTAGCCCTGACTTTCCTTTTCAAGGAGGTAACAGGGGGTGAATGAGAGGTTTTGCAAAATGGAGAGTGAAATGAACATGATGAAAGCACGGAAGAAGCAGGCAATAATGTTTTATAATGATTTTGTGCCAACATAACTCATGTTCTAATTACAACTATTTAAATGATGTTCAACAAATGTTGAATTTGTAACATTTCTTTGTTTCTTGTACTTGTGAAATACTTAACATTTAGCCTAATATTATGCACATCTCTTTGCTTATTAAATTAAAATAAATAAATAAATGCCAGTTTGTGAGTTTGTCTCAAAATCTCTAGTAGTAATACTTGAACTACAAAATTTTTCCTAGGAGTATTCAAATGAGCATTTTTCTTTTTGTCTTTCAGTTACCACTTAGCATTCAGTGTTGAATACATTTATTTTCAGCTGTATATAAATATTTGACACTGAATACATACATTTAACTGAATCATGTAAACCAGTTATGAGGACCTGCAAATTCACAGTTTTTATCCAGATGACATACAGTCAAATGAAAACATTCTAAAAATGTTACTTCTTTTTTTTTTTTCTTTTTCCTTTTTTCTTTTTTTTTCCTCTGAATTTGTTCTCAACCCTGGTTGTAAAGCTAATCTAACTTCCTGCAATATTTTGTGTCCACACCTCCCTGGGTTACTAGAAGCTCATGCAGAAACCCTTATTGGGAAGATTATTGACTTTTCATGCTCTCTTGCTTTAGCAGGCTTAGTTCTAGAAGAAATATATATATATATATATTTTAAGTTTGTTTATAGGTATTAAATTAAAATCCCTGACTTGCTTCTCATGTATGGCAGGATGTCCGCTAAAGTGTTGCCAGGTGAAATGTTGCTGTTGAAAGTCTTATGGGTGCTTTCAAAAAATAAGAAACAAGTCACATAAATCCAAAACGAAAGAAAGCATCTTTGACTCTTTCTATATTTATTAGCTACCAGCTGCTCCTTTCTATCATCTTTTCTTAGCAAAGTCTCTTAAATAATTTACCTAAAAGTATGCTAGCTGGGAATAAATTTCCAGTTTGGCTTTTAAAATTGAAAGCAAATAGTAAACGAGCATTGTTTACCATTGTCTCTGTTTCAAATATAAAAGCTGATGATCTATCAGTGCAAGGAGATAAGGTTGTTGAGAAGAGAAGGAGAAGAGTGGAAAAAACACGTAAAATGAAAATCTCTGGAGCAAAGGTTGAAATTACCAAACTAAGCCTGGAGAATAATACATATAATTTTAATAGATGCTAATTTTCATCCACAAATCACAAGGTTACATAAAATCAGGAGTAATATTATCTTGAAATTGAAGGGAATGGAAGTGTGCATGGGAGATATGACAGATGGCTTTTTTGATCGAAGGGACCAAAATATCTATTCAATTGGCAATACTATGTCATATGATGTTTATGGAGGAAAGGATTGTTTGCACAAAGAGAACACTGGAGCAAAACAAATAGTGAAAATGAAAAGAAAAAATAAAATCACTGATTTGAACATGCTGAATCAGTCTCTGGAAGCCGTGGTTGAATTATCTCTTGTACACATAATTTTCTATGGGCTGAGGTCCCTGACCAAATTGTTTTGTTTCATTACATACTACAAACTTCTCTCTTGTGTGTCACTGAGGACTTGATGAAATTTTATTGCATCATGGAAGATATAATCCATCTGGGAAATCTGGCCCAAAGAGAAGGTTGAGAACACAAAACATTTGAACTATAAAACCCATGATTCAGGCTGGTGGATTTCTGATGAAAAATGTTCTGTATCCTCATGTTTGGAGAGCTGTTTTTTATAGGCAGAATGATGAGGTTTTTCCACAGGAAGCAGACATTTTTCACACAAACAAGAATTACTCTGCTGAAAACCAGTTTTCTGTCAAAACAATTTTAACTGAAGACTTGGAGCCATCTGCTTTACATCATCACAGTGAGCAGAATTTGGAGGTGGTTTGCTACAGTGTACTGGCAATTCTGAGTAAATTTGCCTCTACCAGCTGGTACAACCCAGCTAACAAATCTGAAGATTGAAATACTCAGTAGAACTCGGTCAAACTATTCTGAGCACTTCCATACTTGAATAAGTGGACTCCATTATAGCTACAGTAAACTATATTCTACTACTTTCTGTCAATACTAGAGAGCAAATCAGGTATCTGTTATTCATCTAGCCACTTGACAACATTAATGGGAAGAGGGAAAAGGGGGTTTATGCTCTGTACAGTTGGCACATCTGTTCTGTTAAATGAATTATGGCCTGCACAGTAAACAAGGTGATCTGAACAAGTCATACCATCTGTGTTTCTTACAGCTTGCTTCCTTATTATTTCAATGCACTCTAATGTACATCCTGTTTGTATTCTGTATGTCTCATTAGTCGAGCTTTTCCTCTTTATGGAATACTTTTTTTTTGCATATTGTCAACATGGAAGTATTCAGTCAAAGTAATATCTATTATAGCTCTTTGCATAATTCCAGGAAAAATATATATAGTCGACTTTTGAAGAATTCAAAGAAAAAAATGAACAGTTGAAAATAAAGTAATGCAAAGCCTGCTAATTATGTAAAAATACTTTCTTACTACAAACCTTTTTTTTTTTTTTTTTTTTTTTAATATGGAAATGGCCACAAACTTAAGCATCAAAAGTTCCACAGGAACTTTAGGAAAAATCTCCTGCCAGTGCGGGTGACAGAGCCCTGGCACAGGCTGCCCAGGGAGGCTGTGGAGTCTCCTTCTCTGGAGATCTTCCAGACCCGCTTGGCCGCAGTCCTGAGCCACCTGCTGTAGGTGACCCTGCGTGTGCAGGGGGGTTGGACTAGGTGATCTCTAGAGGTCCCTTCCAACCTCAAGCATTCTATGATTCTTTGATTGCTCTCATGCTGGGCTTTCGTTCATATTAAGGAGGGACCTGGGATGTCTTCCTGAGGCAAACGACTTTCGTAACGCTGGCTGGGCAGCAACTCAAAGCTACCAGCAAAGGGCATCATCCCTGCCCTACCACCTTTAACATTAACTACTACTTAATTTATCTCTGCTGGCCAGAAAGAACAATAATTGTCTTCTTCATAAAGCAACTTTCTATATAGTGGAAATCTTCTATATTGAGGTTCTGGCAGTCTTACATCCTTTCTTCTTTTCTGAAGAAAAAATCTCTTGTTTTTTTTTCATAGTTTCTTTTATAAACTTCTTATTATTCATGCCCCTTTCCTCCTCATAGTTGATTTTACAAACTTCTTATTATTCATGTCCTTTTCCTTTGGATTTTCTCCAATGTCTCTAAAAGATGGTGTCCAGATCCAGTACTCTGACTCCAACCCTGCCAATCCTGCACAGGTAAATAACCACCTCCTAGATACAGCCCATTAGAATGAAACTTCCTTATTCTGCACCACCACCACATGACTGCCTGCAGTCAGTGATCTGCTCTAACTCCTACTCTTGGCTCTTGAAATACACCACTAGTGCTTTTGCTAACCAGCTTTTCTGCATTTTGATTTGTGAATTTCATTTCTCTCCTGTGAGGTCTTTTGCACTTGTGTTAAAAGACTGATTCAGTGTTGATCTCACACTTCTGGAGTGAAAACCAAACCCCCTGGGGTCCTACAGAAATGTCCTTGTGGTTTCCCACTCAACTTCTGAAAATTATCCATTGATTAGATTTTTAATCAACTGCATATTTTCACCCCGATCTTATTTTCTTTGTCTGTATAAAGAAACTATCGTACTGGAATTTGTCAAAAGTCTTATTAATTGAAGACATCTCAGACCTACTACTTTCCCCCCATTTAATGTTCTTCTATATGAAAAGATTATGTTTTTTAGCACTCTGTGTCAACATACGTTGAAACAGTCTTTCTCCTCCCCTTCTCCTCCTGCCCCACACCAAATAGGCAAACCTACATGTAGAAGAGGAGTTGTATTTTCTGAACACATTGAATTCAACTTGTTTTTTTATTCAGTTGAGCTGATGAAACAGCTCAACAAGATGGATCAGTAAGCACAAAGCAGATCCCAAAGCCATAAAGGGGCAAACTTGCAGAGGCAGTTGTGATGTGTGGAAAAAAAGAGACTGTTGAGGCTGACTACCTCTGTCTATAAAAATGACACTATTCCCTCAGGGAATGAGAGAATGTCCATGAGCAATGTTCTTCTGGCACAGCATGGGAACACCTGAGGAAAAGGCACATGCTGCAGTATTAGCTCCCAACTTAAAAATGTTCTGCCAGGCTACATCTAGTTAAAATTCACCATATTTCCCATTCTGATGATAAGGATAGCACAAATAGAGTGAAGACTTCAAGACGTAATTCACAAGATGCCACAAGTTTTATTTATCTTTATTTATCTCCTAAAATGCAGGTTTAGTGCCCTGAACAACTGAGCACGAGGTAGTAGCTTGCTATTACTATTCTAACACAAAGTACCTCTCTAATGCCATCAGCTGAAAGGTCATGGATTGATGCATGTACAAATACAAGCCTGGGAGGAACAGTGTGCAAACTAGCAGCCCTTATGCAGTGAAGAGGTAAGTGGTGTGGAAGGGAGGTGCAAGATCAGCTTTCCAGGAGCACTTCTGAAGTGTGTCCTCCTGAGGTGTGTCCTTCTGAAGTGCTCCTGGAAGCACTGGTCTTCCCTGCTGTCAGAGAAGACAGAACGTGAAAATAGAGATGTCCTCTCCCAGCGCAACTAGGTTGGCACAATCTGGCTATTATGGTGCTTGAAAATATTAGAAAAATATTGATATTCATATTACTGAAAGAAATGTCTCCCTGTGTTTTAGCTGTAGGTGGCTTTTCGGCATGTTCGAGGGGTTGGCTATTCACAGAGACAGGCCTGAATGAACTTTTCCCTTCCCCACCTTGCCAGGAAGGCTGCACACACAACCAGGAAACTGATGAGCCAGTGACCATCTGTCTGCTGCTCACTGGAACACTTGGGAAATTTATTTGTGATTGATTTTTTTTCCCTTTTCCATATCCAGGCACCTTCCCATCTCAGGCTGGTACTGTGACCTTTCCAAAACTCTCCCCTTGCCCATAATTAGTATTGTCGTGCTCCATTTGCTTCTGCTCACTAGACTTTACTTTTGCTGTTTCTCGGTCTGATCAGCACAGAATGATTTTTTTTTTTTTTTTTTTCCCTCACTGTTTTTCTGGCATAGTTCTCAGTTTGCATGACCTTCAGACATTGTGTACAGGAAGATTCAGGGTCCTTGAAAGGCAAAATAGCCAGGGTAAGAGCGAAAAGAGGGAACAGTATGTGTGCAGAAAGCTGCAGAAGGAAAGTGCATGCTATAGTGAAGCCTCTCCAAGAAGGAGGCCAAGAAACAAGAGGGAAGCTACCAAGGAGAACAGGAGCCAAAAATTTTGGTAAGGCAGCCAATAAAAAAAAAGCCCTACCTAAAGATGAAATGATGTTCCAAAGTGTATTTAATGTTTAGGTTGGAGAGCATTTATTTCAAGTATTTTTTTTTTTAATTGATAAGCTTCATACCATACCATTTAATAAGTCCTGTTGTAAAACAAAACAAAACAAAAAATAAACCCCCCAAATGCATTTTTTCTTCACTTCCACATTTCTGGTTGTAAAGGGTTTTGGATACCTGACAAAACACTAAACTAGAATGAACACTTTTCCTTCTTACACATATACACCTTTCAGCCATCAGAAAAAGAGTGAGCCCAAATATTCATACAAAATGCTTTCCATGCAGAAAGCAAAATGCCCAATAAAAGTAAGTTCTTACTCTCTGCTCCTTCCTTTCTAATAGTCTTTGTAGTTGCTTTTCACTTTGACAGTGACTCTTGATATCCAGTGCATCTGGCTGTAAATCAAACTTTCAGAAAGTCCCATCAAATTGCCTGAGGCTGGAATCTTTGTGAAATACATCTTAGCTCTCCTATTCTCATACCAAAATGAAAGATAGGGAGATGGTATAAAATTAACAATAAATGAAAATACATTAAAATTTAAAACATTTCCAGCATAGAGTAAAACAATTTCCCATCATCCCTGGTTTTCTCCTCTTTGGCATTAGCCATGTCACTTTCTTGGATCTAGGGTGCTTATAACTAATGCAACAAATGTCCTCTCATTTTCAGCTGCATTGACATGTTCTGGTTTTACAGACTTTTATATAGTCTGACAAACTTCACTTCTTCCGCACTGCTTCACTTCTACATAAATCATTTCATTTTAGAGCCATTAAGAAGGAGTCAAAAAAGGTCCATTTTTAATAAAGAGATGAACTCAAATTCAGTTTCATGAAAAGTAATGGAGTGAGAGAATCTTCAGCCCTGTTAATTGGGTTAAGTCAATTCAGTCTTCCTTTTAAGCCAAGTTACTCCTTATTAGAAATATTTTAGATTTAGAGTGGTACAATTTTGCTAGAGCAAAGTAGAAAAATCAAGAGGATGACTTTAGCACTGAGACTGAAGAATGATTACCACACTTCAGAAATTAGAAATATAAATTACATAAGAAAAATGGTCCTTTAATCCAATGCAGCAGAGTCCGTTCACTTATAAAATGTGGATTAAAAGCTAATACAAAATCCATGAAAATAGCTGTTACTGACTTCCGTAGGCTTTAGATCAGGATTCATGATCTTAATAAGATGCGGTTTCAGTGGTTCTATATCACATATTAAATGCATTCATCAAAGAATCACGCCAGGAGACAGTATTCATCAGGTACCTCTTGAGAGCATCCTGAAGCTGGATTAGAAGAGTAGCAAACACTCCAACATTACAGTGTCCTGGGTCAAGTCATGAGAAAGTCTTATAAGGACTACATGATTTAAGTAGTAACTTGACTTCATGCCCTGTTTTCTTGGGCAAAATAAAGGTATTTAAAAGAGAACTGATTCTGCTAGTGAATTGATAGAAGCTAGAAAATAGACAGGAGTTTGAACCTTTTTCACCACCTTCAGGGACTGCTGCTGTACGGAGGAGTGTTGCAGATGCTGTAGATCAGACCTCTTATCACAGGGGCTCTTCATTTCTTTTTAAATGTCTCTAAATGGATCTTCACCTGCACATATAAGGACTGTGTTTTTCCTGTGTACTGAAGCAGTAGATACCAATCCAAAACGGAAAACAAACAAACAAAAATTCTGATGAAAATAAGAACAACAACAAGTGTAACAATTTACATTACATTTTGAGGTATTTTGAAATGGAAATATGTTCAGCCTTGGAAATAATAGCTTTCCTTTCCTGCACCAGCTGCTGAAGCTGTTAAACTGAGAGGTGGAGCAATTAGCAAGATGAGGACCTAGTCCGGTTCAGTAAAGGGGTCAGAGCAATAAAAGGGACTAAGCAGCTACAGATTAATATCCCTCCCCTCACTGATGTGACATTTCAGAGTTAACTTCTTAAGAATGACCTGAGAACCCTGGGTTTGCTCCTGTTCTGTGGAGGCATTTTAAAGCTATAGCTGTGAGACTCTTGTAGGCTAAGACTAAAACTAGAGATCAGAGGAATATTTATGTCTCTGCTGAAGATTAAATCACTAAAAGAAAGGAACAAATCACTGGGGACAGAAAAAGGAAAAAAAAAAAAAAAAACGTAACCTTGATTTGCTTCCTCTCCCATGATTTGTTCTTTTCTTTAAAATAAAAAGCATCCTGTAGTTTCGGGAATTACTAAAGTCCCAAAAGAAGAGAACAGGGCCAAACAGTAACCAAAAGGTTGCCTCTTTACTCCTCTCTTCTGTGTTTTCTAGTAGTTTACTTAATTTTGTCAATACAGAGCTTCAGAAATTGCTTTCCTTAAGTACATCAAATTACCACTAGAAAAGTCACTGTTAGAATAAACTCTTAAACAAGCTTCACGTGAAACAATTACTTTTAAGTCAGGTATGTGCCAGTAGCACGGTTTTGCATACTAATTATATAGATATTTCATAGCTCCACTGGCTAGTATACTGAGACGCACTTCCAAATAATAGCTTCATACTTCCTTTCTATTTCTCCATAATTAGGCTAGCAGTATCTAACTTACAATAGTTCTTTAAAAGCACTACATCTAATTTTTTATTGACTGAAAGTTACATTTCAGAATTGATAGAAAGAACTTCCCATAATCAGGGTGGAGATGTTAAAAATGTACATCCACCAGTCATTTTGCTCAACCAAAGACTGATTAGGTAAAGAATCTTGAAATGAAAGATAACTGGTTTAATGCAGTTCTCTTTAAAAACAACATGCCTGAAAGGAATACATATACATATACATATACATATACATATACATATACATATACTTATTTTAAAAGCTGGCATACTTGTGCTTCATCAGTATTGTAGAAGAATTTTGCATATAATGTATGGCAGTTATCATCTTTTAAAATCTCTTTTGCTCCCCCAATCAATGCCATATTTTACTGTTATATCTTTCTAGATGCCACTATAATAAGTGGCCTATAAAACATTTAATTTCAAGCAATATTATTTTTAAATACTGCTGTGCAATAAGTTATATTTTTAGTATATTTTTCAAAATGTCACTATTTGTAAACCTGTCAGGCAACTCCAGTGGACCCACTTTCAGTACTTGTAATTCAGGCAGTCTTGTGGCTAATCTGATGGTTTCAATAGCGCACATAATTGGAGCTGTAAAGAAAAAATATTAAACCCTTATTTCTTTAGGCTAAATAATCCCTGAGGGTACAACAGAATCACAGCTGTCTGAGCTCCTGCATTTTAACAAAGAAAAGAGTAAAAAAATATTATTCTGTACTAGTTTTATTATTATTATTATTATTATTTCTATAGGGAAGGGAAACAGACTGACTTTTATTTGTGCTCCTGACTGTGAATTTTTAAACTGTGATGGTTGGGCCTCAAATTGGGATGACAGTTAATGTTTCTAACATCTTAAGACTGCGCTCACACTTTAAAAGCTGAGAAAAAAGAGAAAAATTTTAAACAGAAGTCACATTGTGCAATGGATGATGAGGAAATTTGGTATTTCCTTGCTAGAAGATGAGAGATGGGCTTTTACTTTCCTATTTAAAGTTAATGGCAGGCTGTGTCAATTAGTATTATAATGAATTTTATGCATTATCAGAGTTTCTAGAAATGTTAGCATTAAGTGTTAACACCTGGAAGATCATACTTAAGATTAATGTTATTATAACTTACATGATATTTTACAGAGCTTGGTAGGCGTTCTTTTACATGTGTAGATCTGTCGTATTCAGAAATGGTTTTTTGTTTGTTTCGGACAGTTTCATATTTAATAAAATATTCAGTTTCGAGAGGGATTAATCAAATTACTTCTGGAAGTGATATATTTCTTCCTCTCTTCAGTATTCTAGTGCTGATGCTACATCCTCTCATATCTTCATTAGAATGTGTAATTCTTTTGTACCTCTTGTTTCGGAATGCTTCTCCTTTGCAGTTTCCTTGCTATTAAATTACTGCTTGCCTGTGACCATCAGTTACAGTGTTCTGAGTGAGCTAAAAACAAATCGTAAGTCCAAGATGACACACTCTTTTTTTGCTAGTCCTGCTTGAGACAAATTGATGAGGCAATTTATTGCAGGCAGAGGATCCTGAAATTTCTTTGTAGAATTAGCTCCCAAGAAAATTAAATCTTTTGTCTAGCTGCTATTTTTATGTTTGGACTAAAGTTTTCTGACTTGAGTGAATTGGACTTAAGTGCCCAAATGCCAATTTTGTCTCAATCTCTCTCTCAGTATGTTTGATTTTATTAAGGCAAAATGGTAGCTACATATTATAAGCATAGTTAACAAATGGACTAAATACTGTGGTCCTGTGTGCTTTGTCACAGGAAGAATGAAACAGAAAAAGAGGAATTAAGAGGTGTTATGCATATTCAGCTCTTCCTTGTTGTATGCCACAGTCCACTCAGTTCTAGATTCACACTCATGGTTTTTAATGAACCTGGAAACCCAGTTGCATTCGAGGGCGTTGTTTGCACCAAGCTGGAGCGAGAGCGAAGGCGAAAGAACCGGAGTGGAAATGAACTCCGGAGGGCCTGGGAAATCACCGACGCAGAGCCACACATTCACACAGAAATTTTTGCTCTAATTCTACTCTTCTTGTTATTCTTATATTTACATTTCTTTTTAGTACAAGCATATCATTTTCAATAGCAAATGTGATGAAATCACATCATGCTTTCAATCAGGAAACAAATCAATAGATATATGTCAAGACTGTCCCACTCATTTCGAAGCCTTTTACCTTCTTGAGGAAGAAATGGGCTTTTATAGTGAATCTTTCTGTAGAGACTTATATACCAATTTATCTGCAAGTACCTTAAAATCTAGCGTATCAGTTTTCTGTATGTGCTAATGATTTTAAAATCCCACTAGACTTTTACCAGAGAAGACGGAAATATGTTATTTTTTTGTGGTTTAAAATAGATAATTTAATGGCAGAACACAATTACATTATCTAATGTTAAATAACCGTCTTTAAGAACACAGCAAAATGCTTTTACAGAGTTTCATCTGTGTAATAGGGAAACAATGGCATAAAGGAGAAATTGATGATTATTTCTCCATCTGTGGGAGATGACACAGTTAAGTGGTGAGAGGCCAGCCGGGAAGTAGAGTTACTACCTGTAGCAGTCCAGGCAGCTTGAAAAGAGAGACAAGCCAAATGATAAGTGCTAAGCAAAATCACATTTTTGAAAAAGAGAGAAGGATAAATGTATAGAGGTACATAGTCAATCCTGAGATTGAACCAGAAATTCACCCCTTGTATCTGATTTAAGTAACAAAATAGAGATTAACCACAGGTAGTAAGAAACCTGACCCTAATGCAAAAGTACAGGATAAAAGGATAACGTGATCATGCACCTCTGTGGAGATTAGTCAAAGCAGCAAATCTCTGGCTTTATTAAACAACAACAGCAACAAAAAGCCCTGCAACAGGAACAAAGAATCAGACTCGGAAGCTCATTCTGAGTTTAATAATCCTTAAAACAAACACAAATTTGCTGCTCAAACTTAAATTGCTCATTCATTTATTATGTCCACAGTTTCCTGTTGTTAAGGTTCATTAAGTTGTGGTCTTTTATATGTAATTGCACAGAGCACTACAAGAACAAAAATATCTGTCACCTTGGAGCATTAAGAGTGCTTACTCCATTATCTCAAAGCTATACCGCGAGTGCAGCAACACCCCTAAATGGGCCAGAAAGATACAGGGAGTTATTCTCTTGCCAAAGAAGCCAAAGCTTATAGTGAGTTTCGGGATAATGATAACTGATTAATTCTTAATTGGAAGCTGAAGACAGTTGTGAATCTGAATAGATTCCAGCAAACTTGAAGTAACCCTCAAAGCTGCGCTTTTTGTGTTTTGAAATCCTGTTGGAAAATTCCACTTTGGTTTAATAGAATTCTATATTTCTTTCACTGGATGAGTTTGTTTTCCCTACTGGCTCAGCATACAGATTTAAAGATAATTAATTAAGTCATGTGATGGAAGTTATTCTTGCTTTTTGATGCTGAGCAGGTCTTCGGCCACAAAGTAAAATAAAACAGACTTCATAAGGAACAGGAAATATTTATGACATACCTCAGTAGCAAATCAGTAAGGTATGCTATTTCTAACTCCCAGAAATGCATCTTAACTGAAGAAACTCTACATTTTTGCAGAGTTTAAAACTGGCTATAGCAGCAGCAGATAAAAACAAACTTGGGAAAACAACCTCTCTGAAAGAGACCTGGGACACAATGTAATACTGATCTCTGTGGGGGGGACAGCAAAGAAGAGGAGAGAATGATTACCTATTTTTAATTAGTTCATCGCTATATGAATTCAGATTTTTGAGCCAAGGCAGCACAGTGGTTCTCTACAGAAATCAGAGACTCATTTAAGCTAGAATGACAGATGGGGGCAAGATATCGATGAGACCAAAGTGAGAGGGGAAGAAAAACTAGGCAGTGCTTTCTCACTGTTTTCTTCACCCAACTACGGCCGCTATCTGCTGCAATTCCTGCAATTCCTTCTGCCAAAATAATGCAGGCAGGCTTTTGAATTCTGAATAATTTCCAACTTGATGTTGAGAGCAGTACCCATACCAATTGCCAGCTATGCAAATTCAGAATTAGTTTGCACTCTTATTGCAGATGAGTGCAGACATTAGGCTTATCGAAATATAGAATACGATCAGAAAGTAAGCGTGGCACAAAAAGGTTAGCCCAGAAGGAAAGCAAATGGGTCCAGAATGTGCCAGAGAGCTGCACTTGAAATTACCGATCTTTTCTATGTGCCCAGCAGTTCGGAGTTGGGTCGATCTTTATTAGGGTAGGGAGAGCACCCTATATGCACAAAATCAGCCCTTGAGAGAGGGCCCCAGTATGCTTCCCCTCTCTTTTATGGAGGGTGTTTAGGGATCTGGCAGGCTGTAGCCAATTCCTTGTGGAACACAAAAAGTCATGCTAAAAGACAGGAAAATCTGATGGCATAAATATGTTCTCTGGGTGTTCAGTATCACATCAGCACTGCAAAGCGACAGGAGAAGTGCTCCATCATATGAGCTGCTGAACGAGACAGAGCACGTCCTTGTGTTTGGAAGACTCCGCTGTGCGGCCTCTTCCTCGCCGCAGAGGAGGAATATACTGCTGCTGCTGCAGAGGGAGCAATGGAATATCTCCGGGATAAAATACTGGTGCCCAGAGGCTCAGATCTTTGCTGTTGGTTGCTGAAGTATTTGGCAAGCATTACATAAATTCCCTGCTACTTGTCTCCACCACCCCACATATCTTTAGTGAAGCAAGTCCTGTCATCTCCAACCAGGGTATGTGTTGAGTCATCTTTAGTTTTCAAATCACAAAATACAGTGGCATGTGCAAAGCTATTAGGAGAACCTCTGCAAAGATAAGACCTCCATCTTAATCTTACTTTGCTACACATAACAATCTCTCCTCTTTTTGCTATTGCCTGTTTCTAAGACCAAACGTGTTCAAAGCTTTGCACAGACTCAAAACATCCCTTTGAAAAATACCAGGTCCTCAGCTTCTTAAGAATAGTCCACTTTAAATTTTACAGCAATTTGTAACTGAAAATGAGATTTTGGAACATCAGGTTGAATTATCCCTCACTGAATAAACAGCTTCAACTGCTGTCAAGTGTACAGTGAGAAGGAAGAATCAGATCCTTAAATAAAACGGGAAAACTGCTGTCGAGTGAGTTTGTTTCAGCTCTGAAATCAAGCTTACAATAAAGCCTAACATTTTGAAAGCCTGATTCTATATTCCAAGAGAAAGGAAATACTACAAAACAATGATGTCCACAACCTTTTTACCTAGTGGAAGAACAATTCTGCTTCTTAAAATCTGCTGAAGAAGGACAAAAACTATCCAGCCATGCAGATTCTTAAATAGCCCCAAAAGCTTTAGGAGTCTCTTATGAGAATTACTCAGCAGGCACAGTAAATTTTCAAAGAATTCTCATGCTATTTCTGCAGGCTTAAAAAGTACAAAGGGAGCTTAATTTTCAGAATGGTCTTTGTTCACAAATTAATGTGTAATAAACTCAAAATATCCGTTGCAATGAGATGATTTCTCCCCAAGACACAGTTTATGCCTTCACAAAGTATCCGATAAAAAGATATTCCCAAAATTTCTAGATTATCTGTTAAAAGAGATACACAAATTGCCCTTCAGAGGAAATAAATCCCATCTTATAAGTGCTATACGTATTAACTTTTAAGAGATGATAATTCTGGAGCAGAATCCCTGCACTAAGCACAGACTGAAACCCTTCATCGCAGGGTGATGAAATCCTCACATCTAGCACCAAAGAGTTAATTTACCAAGATAGAAATGGTCTTGGAGATTAAGCTTCTTTTGTGTGGGGTCGGTGTTCTAAAAACGACACAAAAAATCTAATTCGGTAGTAGTACTGTCCCTGCTGACATCTTCTTTTGGGAGATTAGTTGAAAATATCTGAATTTTACAATTTCTATCACTCGCCATCTACCTTCTTATGGAATTAACCATGCATGTACTTTCATGTAATTTAAATATGAACCTGGGGGGGGAGAAATGAAACAAATGTAACCACTAACTTGGAAATTAAAACTAGTCATACTAACTAGCTCTTACTAGTTTTTCATGTTAACTTTTAATGTTAACTTGCTGTCTTTGGAGGGAGAGGGGTGACACTGTGTTTTCTCATTCTGCATCCTCATCTTATGTCTGTTTTGACAATATTTAGCCTGCTCTTCATCCAGAGATATTAAAGGCCCTTAGCATCTGTGAACAAGGCCAAACAGTGGTTCTATGTAAATAAATTCAGAGAATTGCAAGATTTTATTCTTTTATCCTAACTTATCCTTGACTGCACGAGATCCAGTCTAGAAATATGCCTAATATGAAGTACGTATGTATCACACGACAAAGGTTTTGTTAAATTTTTAATTAATAACGAATTGCTAGATTGATATTTTAATGATGTTGAGAAAGGGATATATAAATAGTTAATATTCAGTTTTGATAACAATTAAATCAGCCTTTATCGTAAAAATATTTCCTCCATTCATTATAGCAGAGGCTATTTACAAAGCGCATTAATACTGGAGCCATTTATAGCAGATTATTTTCTCACATGATCTGTTACCCACTTTGAAAGTTTACCGGGAGTACTTGGGCAACAAGTAGATGACCAAAGAACATAAGAATGAACTGGAAAGGAAAGAATCCCCGCTGGGCCTGAAATGAATAATCCCGAGCTTGGCACGTAGCTCACTAAATGCACCAAGCTCAGTCTGTCCATTGGATGCAATTTTAGGAACTTACGACCTACATAAGAAGAACCACAGAGCATAATGTGAACACACAGTGGCTGTGTGTGCCCAGTAAGCACAAAGGTCAATGGTATAGGCATATATAGGTCTGACACAGGACTGAATTTGAATTCAGCTTGGTGACAAGTACTTGGTTCCTGACTGTGTATTAATGCATTGTTTTTCTTGCTCCCATGGCCACCAGTTAGATCTCTGTGAATGCTCCTATGAGCGGTATGGTTGTTCACCAAGTCTCTCCTGAAGTCCAGCTAGAGTGATAGATAGAGTAAAACTAGATGGTTTTATTGCCATAGCCTTTATCTTCCTTGCGCTGATAAATGCAAATATGTAATTTTAAAAATATCCTCAAAGAATTTCCAATTAAGGCTTAGAAAAGTAAATATTGTGAGCTGCCTTTTGCCATCCTGTTGTTTCAGCTCCATTTACAGTCATCAATTACACTCAGAAAGAGGGCAGAGAAAAGAGAAATACTCTTGGACTGTTTCCTGAAATGACCAATTTATAAGACAATCAGTTCTGGTTGTATTGTTGTGTTTTTTGTTGTTGACATGTCCTGTATGAATTGGATAAAGTCCATCAGCTCGCTTCACACTTGTGTCAGACAGCCAAGATGGTAACAAAGATGCCATTCAGATGGGAATGGATTGCTGTCAGTCCCTGATGTGCCATACTCAAATATACGCAACCGGTGCTTCATCTCAAATAAACAGAATTTCTGTGGAATATTTTACATTTCTAGAATCCCAGACCAGATTGATAAATTAAAAGAGATTAATTATTCAGAACTGTAGTAGGCTGGGAAATGAACGTACATAATCTAGAAGATCCTATTCCAGCAAAGAACATATATACACTCTAACTTCTAGTGCAGAAGTATTTTCATTGAAGTCAGGCAAGTAAGCCCCTGCTTAAGTGCCTTCCTGGATAAAAGCCAGACTTAAGAACAGTGTAAAATTAGAGAATGGAGAACTACTTAATGCAAAGTGTGAAAGAAAGCACTGCCTATGTAATCAGTGAACGTGATTGATTGAACTAATGGTATAAATGGATTCATGAGACATCATGATTTTTTAAGAAGAAAAGAATTAAACAGCATGATAAAAGCATGAAAACCTGAGGCTTTACATCAAGCATGGGAGCTGTGGGGACCAAAGATGCACTTCATTCATTCAAAGGAAAGTTTTGTTCTCATAAATGCTTACAAAAAATATGCTCTGAAATTAAACATTTTCATTACTGAAAGTAATTTAAGATATCAGCACTCAAAGGTGACTGGAAATTACCAGATCATATGCCACTGAACAATGTAAATTAAAAAAAATAGCCACAAACCTGTCATTTCTATGATTTTAAACAGATTACACTTGACATAAGTACCAAGATAAGCTGCTACTTATGCTTAAAAGGAATTGGGCACCTGCAAACACTTAAGCACACAAGTAACACTAGCTGTGGCTTTAGCAGCAGTGTCTGTGCTGCAGGATAGGGCCATACTTGAAGAGGAAATGTGAAGTCCATCTGTATACTCTGCTGCTGTGATGCTCCTGGGACTGGGATCGCACAGCAGCTGCTGCTAGGACAAAGAGCTTAATTCTGCAGACAGGTCTCGGCACTCCATTAGCTGCTGTTAATCCTCTGCTCCTGCAATATTGCTGAGCTACCTTCATTAGGGGAGCAAATGGCCGGGAAACCTTCCTTGGAGAGTTTTTAAGGTCTTTCTCACAAGGTTTCTGATGTTGCTGGTCACCATACGAAGCCGGGTCCTGGTGTTTTAGGTAACCCCACATCTTGCAGCCCACGTGCAGCATAGGCTTGTTCAGTGAGACCACCCGAAGGAATAGTATCATGTACACTTTTGCAGAATTGCGCACTTGCTCATCTTGAGGGAAGAGGTTCTGGGTGATGTTTATAGCATAAAGTTGCAAGGAATTGAAATATATACCCTGCAGGCATTTGTCAATATACGCAGCAGAGTCCTGTGAATTTCTTAGGCTGTTTTTAAATCATTTATCAGGGGGAAGCACACACATGGAAAAATATATGTAGATCACCCACTTTGGAATGTCCTCCTAGTTTCATCTAGATTATAGTTGCACTGAAGAGATTTCACGTGTCTTTTTTTTGCATTTTTCCATGGTGAGTAAAGGGGAAGCTCTTTTTCTATGCATTTTTTGTCCCATCATTCTCTTCCACGACGTCTTGTCAGCTGGGAAGCTCTTACGGAGAACATTTGTGGACAGCTCAGAAGCTGTGATTCTCTGGGTGATTCTCTTGTGTCCCCTCCAGTCTTTCTGCCATGCAGCTAAACTGGTTTTGCTGCCAAAGTTCCCCCGCTGGCAGCGGGGGCAGAAGAAACAGAATGTGTCCCATATTCTCAGCTAATAAAATCTTAAGTTGAAGAAAAGCAGGTTGAACAACATATTTCATTGTAATGCATCTTGTATTAATAGCCTGCATATTTTACAACTGTCATCTTTGTTTCCACAGAGTAAGGGTGACAGAAGAAAACAGTGCCATAGTATTGTCATACCGGAGAATAACATTTTGGAGAGAAGCTGCAGATATATTACAGATTCAGAGCCCTTACCCATATTACAATACAGTTAAATGGCTATTCATGCTTATACAAATCTGAAAATCTGTCTGTGCTCTCAATTCCGGTCATATCTGTATGTGCAAAAATAGAATTCTGATGCACTGCAACAATTATATTACTCCTGTCTTTCACCTCCTTTATCACTCATTATTTTGTCATTTTACACTTTTTAGTAGAACATTTTGTAGACTCACAGATCACTTACTGCTGGTTCACAAGCTCATACTCGCTGACCTCTGTGGAAATGCTAGAGGCAGCTCTTCATTTTGTTTAACAGTGGATAGATAAAGGGACAGATGTATTATGCTAGGTCACATATTCAGAAATGGTAAATTGTGTTCAGCGAAGCAGTTGCCTCAGATGCTCAGCAGGTACACAGATCTTGCATGGATTTCAAAAGATAGTGTGCGTCCATGCACCGGTGCACATTATTTTACATTTTGAATAGAGCTGGCCTCTGATATTTGCTGATTCTTGAAAAAGCGAAAGAATATATATATAAAAAAGAGAGGAACTATTTACAGTGTTATCGGGCTGTATAAAAGTTGGGTTTGATCTGTACTTAAAAGCAATACCCAAACAGCTACGATGGTAGAAGTGAAAGTGGAAAAATCATACAATTAATTGGGGGAAAAAAAAAAATGAGTGAGGACACAACCAGCAATATCGCTGTGTTCTGAAGAAGTTTGTTACACTAGAGGAACTGGTTTGAGGCGAGTTGAAATTTGTTAAAATATGGGCTGTGCCAAAGTGATGCAGGGCGGTGGAAAAGGAGATGTCCTGTAAAACACCCAAGTGTTCCGGGGTGCAAGGGGGTCCCATGGGGCTGGGATGAGTGCCGGGGTTGCCCGTATTGAGACACGTAGGTTGGCGCGCAGTAGAAACCACGTTTGAGAGGACTGTGCTTCCAGAGGAGGGGCATGGCACCATCTGCTAGCATTTTGACAGTGGCAGCATCAATATTTGGGGTTTCTTAAGGCAGGGAGCAACATAATGTCAACATAACCACGCCAACAAAGCCTTTTACATGGAAAAGACAAAGCTTTGGGATCTCCGGGTGGTTTTTTTAGCAGCTTTCTACTGTTTTCTTTTAATAGAACTCTTCTTTGTCTCCCAAACTGTTGGGACCTGCAGACGGATGAGGCAGCTTTTCCAGCTCCCGCTGGAGAGCTAAGGGAGCTAAATAAAATTATTTACATGTTGGGTATGTCACGCTTTAGGGATTTTCTTAAAATGCCATACGCTTCAAGACGAGGGCTAGTATAAATGCTTACTCCCTGGGAGAGTAAAAGAAATGAAAAAAAAAAAGAGATGTTATTTGGACATTTCTCCTTTGTGGTAATCTGTCTAATGAGCTACATTTGAGGAATGGAGCAACCAGTTATATCACAGACTCCTATACACCAGTCAGCGGAAGCAGGAGCTTACAGTGTGTGCTTAGGAAGACATATAAAGCCCTGAATCCTGATTCTAGCATTGTCAGTAAGCAGCTGGAATGGTATAAGGCATAAAGGAAGGTTATAGATACTTCACCTTCTCCTCCCAGCTAGAGGACAAGTTCTGGGAAAAGCTAATGTGCTTTAAAGCCGGTAGCCCCACTTGAAGCTGATCAGTGGATATCCTTCCTCAGGGATACACTGCATTTGTTTTTCCTGTCTTTCTTTCTCCTCAGTATGAAGTTATGTTTAATTTTAAGCCCTTGGATTTGTTGTTTGTAAGTCAGGAAATGCTGCTCATCATGAGCACCTAAGGAATTCAATTTAGTTCAGCAGGTTTCTGGATAGAGGCCCCAGCTGGGTTATATCAAAATTTTGCTTTCCACCCCAGAAGGAGCCTCTGTTCAATCACACGCAACAAAAAACAAACAAGTGACTATCTACAAGGAAAGCACTTACTGGAAATAGTGAGCGGCGTCTTCAGTGGTGGTCCCATTCCTTCGAGTTGCCTGAAAGGCAGGAAAAGAAAGCAAACTGTTGCAGCTGCCAGTTACGAGTAGAAGGATGTAAAAAAAATTATTCTTTTAGGGCAGTATGTCCCCCCTGCATTTTCACCTTCCCAGAGTACCAGTGTGTGGCAAGGAGCAAGGCAAACGGAGCACAGAGGCAAGGAAAATGCAGTGCTCCCCTACGGAAATTCCTATGCGAAGGATGTCCTGCAGGCAGTTGGAGGAGCCCCAAGGCTCATGCCATGGCTTGGGAAGAGGCAGCCACCTCCGCATCCCTCCTGCCCACCAGTTCCCCAGCTCCTGCTGCGCAGGACTTGGCATTGGGAGGCATCGCCTTCCCCTTTTCCTAACAGGCATTTATCTGGCCGTTGTTACACGGTACAAATTGATGTATTGAGAAAACAACAGTTTGCTATTTGCAAATATCAAAGCTGAAGCTGAAAGGCAAATAATACAAGCTCAGAAAAACTTCATTCCCAGTGTTTTGTCCAGCGTCACAGCTGCTGTTTTGTATTGCTGTGTTTTAATTTAAATGAAATTTTAATTGAATGCACTGCAGGAAAGATACTGCGTATTAGAAACAAAACCTTTCTTTCCAAATTCTCTGCCTCCAGTGATTATACTCTCAAGCCTGTTCAAAAAACAGCTTCTTCTTTCTTCCACGCAAGTGTGTGAAATTGCTACTTGCGGTACGAAGAGCCATTTTCATGTGAGCCGCCTCAAAGCTGTTTCTTCTGGGCGGATTGGTCAGTGTAGGACTTGCCAACTGAGAGACAGATTAATAGACCTAAAACCAAATTAGAAAACCCAGATTTCTTTTATGAAAGGCTGTATTTACCAAACCATGCTCAGCTCTTTTAGGGAAGGTGTGATAACTTCCAGCCCGTATTTTTGTTCCAGAGAGCGATAGGAACAGAAAGATTATTTTGTTACTGTTAGTGATTTGTACATCAGTGTGGCACAAATACGGTGGATGGAGGACTATGTGCAATGTAGCCTTTACGAGTTAGCTGAGTTTTATCAGTCTGGTATGAAATGCAAAAGGATATTCAGGATTCTCATAAATACAAAATACACAGGTAGGGCTGAGCTTTGAGCTCTCTTGTCTGCTTGGTTACGGATCTGAGCTAGTTCAGCCCTGACGACAACAAGGTTGGCTGCAATGTGGACATGTCCCTGAAGGACATTAAGAATAGGAATTTTAAAAATGTAGAACTGTAGACAGAAACCAGCTAGTATGGGCTATTTCTGTCCTTAATTATAGCAGTAAGAGTTTTGTCACAGATTGATGAAAACTTTCTCAACACTTTCAAAGATCCCTCCAAAATGTGTAGCTCCTGAGGTGGAAACAGAAGTATGTTTTCGGGATGTATAAAGCTCTCCCTATTTTAATGTGCTATTTGATATTGACTCATCAGTTTGTTTTTTGACACTAAATACTACTTCTTCGTATCACAGTAACATCTATGAGTTTAGATTCCATATTAAGGTGACCTAAAATTGCTTAGAATTCAATTTCTCTGCATTCAGCAGTCTGATTCATCACTTGCATCAGCATTTTCAGGAAATATAAATAATTTCATAACCTATATGATCGTGCTTATCTGTTTTAGTGGTTTCTGAGAAGCACGTGTGGCAGTGTGTGCATTTGTAGAGGAATGGGATGGGGACTCGAAACAAAAGCATGTAGAGATAAATTGTCAGTGCCCTAATTTTATGGAAAAAAAAAAAAAAAAAAAAGCATCTTTCCATAGCCAGCATTAAGACTGGGAAATAAATTGCTTTTGAATACCTTCCTAACAGATGTCAGCCATCTTGCTTATCACTGAACAAGTCGCATTTGAACTAAAGAGCTCAGTATCACGTTGAGGGATGTGGCTGCTGATTGAACACAGGTGTAATGGTTGATATACTGTCACACGGGCTGACATTAACCTAAGATCTTTGTTGAAATCCTTATTACTGATGGCACAAAATGTAATTGCTAATTTTCTGCCTGAATGGTTACATATTTTCTCCAAATCTTAAGAGTTATTCATCCCTTTTGCACTGGCCATTTCTCAGAGTTTAAGGCAGATGTGTCATTGGTCCACAGGCCAGTAATTGAACCTGTCACTTGCAATCTACTGACTTCATTCCTCAGAAATGTATCTACTGCTTCATTCACCTTCCTGCTTATTTTTCTCTTGGTATCAAATGCCTAACTTAAACCTGTGCTAACAGATATTCGTTGTTTATCTTCCACATCTCTGGTCACAGAGCAAAGAAATCGGGAGCAACCTTGACTGATTATTATTTTGCATTCACTGTGGGGCTCTTCTTCAAAATAAGCTGTCCATTGCTAGTCTAATTTTAATAAATGAATCAGTCAGGTTGCAGGAGGCAGAGAGAAATGAGGCAGAAGAAAATATACAAGTAAATTGCTACAAAAAATCAGACCCACTGAAATTTTTTCGGAAACTTCCTATGATAACTTGGAAAAAACACTGATTCTTCCCAACGCATAGTTAGGGTTAGGTTACTTTAGTGACCAGTGCCTTAAAAGATAGTACGAAACACAGTGTTTCTGCAGAAATTTATAATAGTGTTATAAAATGTTTCACATCCTACTATAAAATAATCTAAAAGTGAATTCTCACCTAAATAACAAAAGTTGTATAAATGTTTTATGGACCCAGTCTATGCCTATAGAGATATGAAAGTACTAGTAAATATACTCAAGATGATATTTACATAATCAAGCTGAGATAACTGAAGGAACAGAAGTCACTAATAAAATTATATTCAGGCAGAATTTGAGCTTTTTTGTTTCCCAGTGAAAACCTTCTTAAGTGCACATGAAATCTTCAACTCAGGGTCTTTTATGTCATCTATGACAGTCTTAAAAAATTGACTCAGATAATATAGATCCTCTAAAATCCAAAAGACAACTGAATGCAGTGTCTGAAAAACTCTTTTTGAAGTATCACATTTGGGACCTGTTTCTCCGCTTCTCCACAAATAAATATTCATGGTTTTGTCAGTGACATCCTAACTCTTGACTGTGAGGGAGGCAGGATATGAAAAAAGTCATCTTCCACTCAGAACTCCAGGAACAGCTGCTGCTGTTCACATCATTATTTTTCTCATGCAGAGAGATAAAGACTGGGAGCTAACACTATGCTAGCTCAAATATAGTTATACTTTATTCAGTACTTTTTTTTTTTCCCCCAGTATAATATAAAACATGACTTATTCAGAACTTAACAATTCACTTGTTCTCAGAGATATATATATTTTTTTTTCCCTGAATGACTTGCCAGATAGAGTAGGGTTAGGTCTTGTATATACTTTTGGCCACAGTGATCAAATGTTATTCAGTGGCTCACTGAATATGTTATACATAATGCTAGCAAATGTCTAAATGGAAGAAGGAAGAAATTTAGTAATGGGAGTAGACTGCTAGGCATCCAAATGAAAAACAAAGAAAGATCCCCTTCTGAAGTTTCTTCAGTGCCACCTCCGTGATGCAGCTGTATCATAGTAAAATACAAGACATTAGGAAGGCTGTTAATTGTTACGCTATTTAGAAGAATCTCTCTCTTTTTTTTTTTTTTTCTCATGTTGTAGAATGGGCACTTCAACTAGAAGCTGGACCCATGCCTTAGAAATTCTGCCCTACACTGGACACCTCCACAAGGTGATTTTAAATCACCCTGAAATCCGGTAGCAATGACTTGGATGAAAAAAATCTGGGATATCACTTTAGTCCAAAAATTTACTGCAAGATGAGACGTTCTGCTGCTTTCTACATCAAGCTCGCATGCTTAAATATAGTGAGCCAAAACAAGGGTTTTTTGTATTGTCCTATGGAAAGATTATTCACAACGGAGCCAATGCGTTGTTCATCATATAGTTTGTGATTGCTTTCTCATCACATTTAGTAACGTAAAAGAAAAAGGAAGATGAGAAGTGAAGATTTAAGACATGGGCATCGTGGGAAAGGTATGTCTAATGCTGTGAGACCTCATTGCAAACTGGTGGCTGAGATTCCTGCAATGGATGTTGTACCTGGACAGTGCTGTGAGTTAATCAAACATGTTTGAATTATAACAGAAGATTCTGAACATTCTGAAATGGAAGACGATGGATTGAATCAAATTTTGCTCTTGAAAGATTTCCATCATTTGAATCCAAGAGCCAAACCCAGAAGAAACCAAACTACAATATACATGCCTCAGTCGAACACTAGCCAAATGGTGATGCAGAATTACTGCTATTTCTCCCTCCAGTTGGTATGTTCTACCAGATTGCAATAAACTTTTCAGGAAGCTGGTATCCCTCGTTCACTGTAGAGTCAGGCTAGAGTTCTGCCCAATCTTTAGCCATTTTCTGTCACGGTGAGTGAGACCACAGCTAGGTCGGATATTTCAGTTTCTGCCACTCCTACCTCAGACAGAGACAGATTTTTTTTTTTTTTTTTCCAAAAGCTGGTAGGTGCTCGTGCTGCAGAGATATTTCAAAATCACGTAGACGTTTTCAAAAACAGTGTCCATCTTGAGAGTCTTCAGCTTCTCCGGACTGTACAGAGCTCTCTTCAAACACCAGACACGGGACGGATGATTCTTCAGAGATTTTTTAGATGCTGAGATCCTGTATCAGGGCCAGCCCCAAAACTTTGTGAGACCATCTAATTGTTTTACTTAGATATCATCTTCACAACTCATTTGCTGCTAGTCGGTTGGCATCTCATCATGAAGTAGACAGTGCTAATTAAGTAGTCATGTCTTAACATTAACACCCTTTATTTAACTGGTAATGATCAGATGGAACAGTAGGTTTCAGCTAGATTGAATGCCTAATAAAAGACTTGTGCATACATCGTGTGTAACATGAAGCGATATCCATCCTTAGAAATTATAATTGGAAATCACTTTGAAAAGAATCCTTTCAAAAGATTTTTCTGGCATCCACAAAGCTGGAAAAACTGCCTGGTATGGCAGAAGTTGCTGTTTATGGTCATTGTTTTTGGATGGAGAAGGGAAGATCTGAATGATTTAGACTTGGAATAATTTTGTCGTGGCTGCAATTTATTTTTAATTTGTTCTAGCCAATTAGCAGAATTTGAAGTGATGATTAAGAACAAGGCTTTATGTAGATTATTTCTTTAGAGGTCAGTTTTCAGAACTGAGTTCATATTGTGGTTTCATTCAAAAGCAGAAAGAAATGTTGTGTTCTGCTTTTAATACCTTGCACATAGTTATCCCCATTTGTCCCCCAGAGCTCCAAACGCAAATCTGAAAGACTGACAGGTCTTACTTCAGTAAGAAAAGACTTGCACTAAAATACCAAATATTTTTTGTCAGGGCTGACAATCATGTGGAGACATTTGAAGAGTGTCGTACATTTAGAAATAATATTCTTATGAATTTATAGCACTAAAATCTACAAAGACACTGAAAAGAGTCATATAAACTGAACATATACAAATGCTATTAAAATATTGTTTAGATCAAAAATTATGCATTATGTGTAGCTAGAGCTCAGTCTTACCAAGGTATATGCTTTTGCTTCAATCAAATTTGTAATTAAAGGTTCCATATTGGTTTAATGAGAAAGCTATTTCTGTTCATGATCAGGACAGTGACACCAAGGTAATAGTAATGAAAATCCAGTGCTGCTAAGGCTTCATCCAGAATAGTCTATACGCATCGTGACAACCTCACTTAAAGAAGGAAGACCTGTGGGAAGAGAGGAGTAAAATGACAGGATAACACAAGAAAAAAAGAACTGCAAAGCTTGATGACAATGTTGGCACTCATAGGCACATTTAGAAAACTTCTCCCATCCCAGAAAATAAACGTTTTGGAGCAGCTTTCCAACACTAGAGATAAGAAAACAAGTTTTCAAAATAAAGTAATTTTACAAAGAGATTCTTGATAAAGGCAGCGGTGAACCCTTCTGTGTTTATTTTCCAAATTTGCATTTTCTTTCACCTTCTAAGTCACATTTTTCCCAGCCAAAGCTATGAGCTAGCAAACACATAACACTGTGAAATGCAGCTAGGGATCCGTTCATCTGCAAGGATGGAAAACCTCACATGGATAGATGTCTTTCGCACATGCATAACCCAACTGGGGGTTTCTGAAGGGAGTTTAGCTACATTTCAAAATAGGCAAAAGCAGAATAATATTCCTTAATATCTATATAGCCACTACCTGAGAATCTCTCACAACAAAATAAATGTTTGAAACTGTAGTTACTGATCTAAATAGAAGTACGTCATCAGCAGCAGTTCAAAAGCTAGTGTTTTTTGGACCTTTCTCAATCAAGCAGCAAGATACATTTAATCCTACTAGCCACGGTTGTCCACATTTCTATTAATCACCAAATTTATATCAGGAAAACAAGAGGGAATGGAGCCACGGTTAAGCAATGTTGGAAAAGCATTTCTAGAACACATATAAGCTTGTTCCCTTTTTCAGTCTTGCAGGATAAGATGATTCCTCCCACGTATCAAACTCACATGAAATGTAAAATAAAGCTCACAGAAAATATACAAGCAGTACAGGTAGCAAACGCAGAGAAGTGGTGAGAAAGGAAATATGAAATGATAGAAATAAAAAAGATGGTCTTAGAGAACCATTTACTAGACAGAACTTTAAGCAACAATATAGTAGTGTTGGAAAAAAAAAAAAGTCTTTTTGCAGGCAGATTGGAGCTCTGCCCACACAAAAGGCTAGACAGATGAATCAACTGTAGCTTGGAGAGCGCACAACTGTGATTACCACAAGACTCAATATACCCACATTTCTCCTTTCTTTCTTTTTTTTTTTTTTTTCTTTTTTTTTTTTTTTTCCCGTATAGGAGCTAAACCCTCTACCTCAATATCACTTTTGAATTTTACAGATTAGCAAGCTGTCCATACTTTTCATTGTCATCTTAAAATAATGCTAATAACATTAATTAGTATTCTTAACAGTAATAGTTTTAAAATAAATCTGGATTAAGTGGAAATTTCATTGGGGAATATTTCTAGGCATTAGACTACTCCTTACATGATCATTATAGAATTTGGGGATGTGATTGATATTCAAAAGCATCATATCACAAACCAGTGAAGTGCCATAAGAGTTATTTTTCGTATAGTTCTGTTTGGAATATAGGAAATCTCTTCAACCCTAGACACCTCATTACAAGAAAGAGATTATTAAACTCTAAGAAGTTCAGCAAACAGCACAAAAATATCATGGGGCTGGAGAACTGGCATACAGGAAAAATTTAAGAAGGATAAAGAGGTATAAATTGGCTATGAGAATAAGGGAGAGACAGTTACAAATCTTAATAGCAGTCAAGGTGTACTGTAAGCACCAGAGGGAGATTATTAGTTTTTTGAGCAGTTAGAGAGAGAAAATATTTAAGCTGGGTATTAAGAATCACTTTTTTTGCTAGTCAAATACATTAATCCCTGGAATAATTTCCTAGCAGAAGGGCAGAAACTACCAAAGTTAAACTGGACAAAGCATTATAAAATTTATTGTATGAAATTGTTCTACTTTGTTAAGCATAATTGTCATATATTCGAATTAAGACTTGTCAAAGTCTAGGGTTTTTTTCAACACATCCTTGAGGACATCTGCATTTGTTTATCAGAAGTCTGTCAATGATTCCAGCACATGGACAAACAGCGAGAAGAGTACTAGTATCTCCAAGTATTACCAGACAGGATAGATGAAAGAAGGAAAAAAAACCCAGAGAAAGGCTTCAGAGCCATGCCTGCTTTCTAACAAATGTACCCTGGTGATTACAACGCAGGCGTCGTGTTACACTTACATTTGCTTTACTGTTTTTGGGATTGAGTATTTTTTTCCCTACCAAAGCATACAGAATATAGAATAATTTGGGAAATCAGGCCCATGAGGCGTGTGCTTTCATGTCTTTGCCATTAATCTCGGCCTGGTTTATTCTGTCAAATTTCCCTCTCTCTTAATTCAAGTAGTCCATCCTTTCAGCTCACCTTCTGCTTATCATGCAAAGAAGAAACACAGGATTTACAGTGATTATTAAAATTAGTATTAAATCGAGTAGTATTGAAATCAAGGTGGCATAATGCTATAAAAATTTATAGGTATCTGCATGTTAAGAAAACATACAGATAGAGCCAGACCAGGTAAAGAGGGTGTTTTTAAAAAAATAAAGAAAGAAAAAAATAACTTGTTTTAGCCTGAGACCTGCTGGAACAAGTAATTTCCATCTTTAGAAATATATCAATCTTGATGTGTCATCCCAAAAGCATATTACTTCACAGAAAAAAGTAGCTATAAATGTATTTCTTTTTGTTCCTGCCTGGGATTTACTGAGGAGTTGCTTTTCTATAACAACATTGTTCAGAGAAAGAAAAACTGTATATATCCTCAAGAATTACAAATAAGTTACAAAATATTTTTGATAGAAAATAATTTGAATTATTGAAGCAATTACTGAAACACTGGAATTGTTAAATAGATGTGAAAGCTTCAATCATAAACTGACTTCTAAGCTCCAGCATTTGGCCATGAAGGATTAATAGCTGTTTCCTAATTCTCGATGTAAAAGGAAGATTTTACTCCATTGCATTTTTCATAAATGTCAAGTCTTAGAAGAATTCTTTGTGTCCATAAAGAAAACAGAATTTGACTGCAGATCATTCTCCTTTGGATCTTTCTATTCCAGCTAATGACACCACAGCAAACCAAGGTGTTACTACTTGCCTATTTGCTTGCAATAGCGAAAGAGGATAAATTCTGATTTTGTGTTAACTTTAAGTCAACTGTGGCATCGATAAAAACTTTCTATGAATTTTCTCTTACAGGTGGCCTTATCAACCAAAACCAGCATCGTCATGTTCATCGTGATAGCGACATTAGAACTGTGCTGTCACCTCCCTGTCTCTAAGACCAGCACTGCAAGAGGACCAAAAGGAGACACTCACTGGGTTGCTCTACTGCCCCGGCTGAGATCGGCGTGGAGGTGCCACAGTGTTGTCTGCCAGGCAACGTCCTCTGCAGCAACCCGCACTGCGGCTGCTTTCCAGGAATATCCAGAACACCCACCATGTAGACACAGATTTGTCTTCCTTAGGATTATTTATCCCAGTTTACTCTAAAAGAAGTAAGTAAAAGAATGAATGAATTGCAAAGGAATCTCCAAGCAGATATTAAGTCAATTTGAGCAGTTAAAAGGAGAAATAACTGGGGAAGAAGCAATGTGGCTTTTCCAGCTCTCCTTTATTTTTTTCTGCTTCCTGGATAGTTTTATCCTCACGGAATTTTGTTATGTTGGTTTACTCTACTCTAGTTGCAGATATTTATATAAACCTCTCTGTATCTTTTCCTCATTCACACTCTATTGCTTCTCAAATATAACGTTTGCATATTTTTTCTCCTGCCTATGCATCTTTTTTTGTTATTATTATTTATTTATGCTCTGCAGCTGTGTTGTTTAACTGTACAAAGTGTTTGAGGATAATCTCACGAAGATGCTAAACAAAATTAAAGCTTTATCATATCATAAAAAACATTTATCTGAATGACTTGCAGTAACCTTATTTCTTTACAGAAACTTATTTCATTAATAGCAAGGCAGTCTGCACTTTATCCAGGTATTCAAACATCTGATTTAATCTTTAAATAATGAGCTTGAATTCAATGGATGTAAAATTCAGTAAATATTTCTGTGATGTGTGTATGCTGTCATGTCAGAATAATGTAGCTCCTAAACATGCTACAAAGTTTACATTATTTTCATAGTGTGTTTGAAGCAATGCATATTTTTATAATACTAAACTTCTAACTTCAGGGAGTTATTTTGTATGTTGTTTGCTTTAAAGTCCATCATATTACCCTTTCTTTTTACAAGCTGTAATTGGACAGACATCACAGTTAGTGGATAAGAAAGTTGATTGACTTTCATTATTGCTCTTCATTTTCATGCACTTTTTAACACGTAGAGATATTTGCAAATCAGAGTTGCCTTCCATTGAAATGAAACACTTTGATAGTCCTAACAGCAAAATGTTTCACTTCAATTTGTTCAGTGGAATAGAAAAAATAAATGTCTCTCAAAGTGATCTGACTTCATCGAGTGCTCAGCTGAGTTGCTGTGTTATGCCTGATCTTGCCTGTCATTTGGGTGCCACAAAACTACATTCTTCTTTATGACTGATGCTCCTCAGGCAGCCCATAAATTTCAGGGTACACTAATGGCCTGTAGTAGTTCAGTGTGATGAAGTCTGCCTTATATCATGGTAGCTGTAATCCAGCTGCAGGATGGCTGGACCTTTGCAGAGAATGAAGGTATGACACACATGAACTACTCCCTGATCCTGCTGAGCATTTTATCAGCACAGGAGGGTAGAGCTCGGCTGTGACAAACCCAGAATCAAACTGAGCAGTTTGATTTGAAAATAGGAAATGTTGTAGTCTAGATCAACTCAGCTTGAATAAGATTTTTTTTTCTCTTTTTCTCAAAGAAAATTAAAAGATTAAGATAATGCAAGACACTGCTCTGAGCATGTTAACTGTGTCAGAACTCAAAGTTACACCTTTAAACTGGAGGTCAGGATCCTAAAATGCAGGTGGTTTCAGGAGATAACTAAAATCCTTCGTCAGGGATACCTGTTCTCTTGATTTTCAGTTCCAAAGGAAATATATAGAATACATAATAATAAATAAATAAATAATAAGATAGGCTTGGTGAAAATAATATTATTAAGCAAAACCATTTTCTTTGTAAAGATGTTACTAAATCACCACCCTGAATTAAAATTTGGATTTTAAATTTCAGTCACCGCCCTGAATTAAAAGTCCCTAGTCTCTTGTCTCTGCTAAAGAGGATCATTAACATAGGTAATTGCCCAGGAAAGGGGGCAGTGGGTATCGACTCCATGCTGGCAGGGAACATGCGCTGTTGTCTGGTTCACAGAGGACTTTTCTGAGGAGGAAACACAGGAATAAATGCAGAGAAAGAGCTATGTTCCCCTCAGCTGAGAAACTGGGCTTTGCACTTGTACTTACAGGATACCTACACCTAGGTATACACCTAGGTATATACACCTAGGCAAGGCCAAACCCTTCAGAAAGTGTAATGGTGCCTGTCACGTTTCTATAAAACACAGCCAGAAGAGGAACAGAATGACTTTTCCCCTACCCTCAATGAGTCCTGCAGCACTGCAGAACTGGGAGACGTCTGTTTGTAAGAGGCTTCACATCGACTTCAGGAAATGCTTTAGCCACTAAGACATAACCTATTAGGCAGAAGCATGGTCTCCCACACTGTGTGGTGACATGTGAGCATCAGCGAGGAACTGAGGATTCATAATACGAGGAGAAACAAGAAGGGATGAACGCTGACTATTTACCCGGTGGAGAGAGCATTTTTCCTGAGAAACTCCACGTTAATCCCGTCAAAACATGTAGGGAAGTAAGGCCATGTTTCCCACTCCCTGGGAGAGAGTTTTCATTTGAGATTGCCAATGATATTTTAATAACATGATTAAGTAGCCAATATGGAGACAATGGAGCCAATAAAGGCTTCAATTCTGCTATGGTACGTTCAGGAAGCTCTAAGAAGAAAACCTGCAAACATCCCTTGGCACAGAAGGTTTCTTGATCCTGGCTGACTTTAGGTATAGACCGGTCTCTGCTCCCTTTTCATGGGTAGGTGCCTCAGCCGTGCGCAGCTCCTGACGTGGATGCCAAGCTCTACCACTGAGCCCCGGCCAATAAAATCTCGTATCTCTGTATCACTTCTTGTGTGTCAGAGCGGGAGGATGGTGATAAAGCACTGAGCGTATTGTCCCAACTTAGCCAATTCAGGCTTATTTGTTCCCTCCTGCTGCTTTATATCTCTCCTATGAGGCTCCTCATGCTTGCTGACAGGGAGGTTTTTTAATAGCCCCAGACAAGGAGTCCTCTTCCGAGCCTGGTGAATTACTAGAAACATCTGCAGAATTATAAAAGTGCTTAACGAAGAGTAACCCTTTGCTTGCTGATGGTGTAGAAGTTAATCAGTATTCATTGCTGCATACATCAGTAAATGTTCACCTATAAACCTGCACGTGTTCATAGCATAGTCCCTTCGATCTGAACTGCTTATGAAGTTGCATGAATTGGGGTAGGGGAAGACAATATTTGTTTAGGGCATTGATTTTAATTCCTCCCTGTGCCTACATATGGCAGAAGATAGATATTTTTGCCAGTCAAGAGTATTGGGTTAATCCTTGGAGGTGCATTTAAACAGTATGATAGTTTGACCTGTGGCCTATCATCTAAGAGAGAGGGAGTGATAACGAAATTCGTTTAATTATTTAGTTTCTTGATATGCTCTCTGGGACTGACATATAACAAAGGTTATATAAAGAGAAAGGGTAGCAGAATTTATTTCTTTGTTAAGCAAAATTAGTTTGATGTAATTATCATTTCAGGGTTTTTTTGTTCATAACTTGCTTAAATATAGATTGAGATTTAATTGGCAAGCAAAATAGCTACATAAATTAATTGCATTTAAATTTTAATCTAGAAAAAAGCTGTGTGAGTATATTCTATGCATAACAAGCAGTGTTATTTCCAATTAATAGGATGCTGGACATTTTCCATTGAGAGAGAGATTTTCATTTACTTCAAATCTTGTCAAACTTGTGTTGTCAAACAAAAGGCAATCAAAGATTTCAGCCAGAAATTTTACCTGTTCAAAGGAGAAGGCTTAATCAAAGAAGTAGACTGTTTTGCCTGTATGAATAGTTTATCTGAAATTCCCCTCTAGAAACTCTCACAGCTCTGTGCTTTAGAGGAAGAATCTGAAATTAAGAGAGATGAGTGGAGGGGCAGAGTTTCTCAATCCTATGATGATTCCACCCCAAACTACTCAATCCAGAAATCTAAAACTGTACCTGTTAAATTCATTTTTCTTTAGCCACTCAAATATCTTAGATCCTTTCTTCTGTGAAAATATTTAGACGTGCATTTTCACCTGCAAAAATGCTGTTAAACCAAAGACTACACTACAGAGCTGATGCCTCCTAATGAAAGCTCCTCCTGGCACCTGGAGCATGGTGTCTTTCTTGCAAAAGTACCGTTTCTCCCTCTCCTTTTCATGTCCTTTTATTGATACAGGCATGAAAAAAAAAATTGCATAGGGAACAAAAAACAAGTATACATCTGGATCCATGGGGTACAAGGGTCTATTACTTCTGTTGGAGATGTGCCATACATCAACATATGTGCTTGAATTTTTGCACACTGAAGACACATGGGCATTATTGCACTTCTACATAAATTTAGCAGAAGAATGTGGGAGAAAAGAAAGAAATGAGAACAATTAATTGTCTGCAGAAACAGCCAGGGGAGAGTGAAGCAAGCAAAATCACAGAGGTATTTGTTGGGCAAGAGGGCTTATCTTCTAAGGAGACCATGTATTCACTGAAAAAATATGTAGAGGACATAGTCCCATGAAAAGGTAAAAAGGTATAATAAATCAGACAGTGATGTCTTTTTTTTCAGTGTTGATAGCACTATTAGCTGTACTAATCAAGAATGCTTTTTGTTTTCAATTTTCAGTTTCAACTTTTATCATATTGTCAAAATTCTATCACATAACTGAAATATTGTTCTGAAATATTGAAACTGCGTTCTGGATTCAAGTTGATTTTTTCTTAATATTAGAGGAAGCATAAGTTTTGAATCAGGTAGTAGGAAAAAAAGACATTATTCCAAATATTAAAAGGTTCCTATAGCTGTTTGAATAGGAAATTTCCCTTTTTCCCCAAGAAGCTTTGGATAAAGAGAATGGAATATGGAACAAGTCAGCTTTGATTATGAGAAGGTGTCTCAATAGATGGCTTTAAAAGAACAACAAACCAAGAAAAATGACAAAGCTAAAAGTAATGTCATGAACTTACTAAACACTTGTTACTTTGGCAGCTAATTTACCTGAGGAATGTTTTCGTATCAGACAATCATTTATTTAAACTATTTTATTACACACAAACTGTACTTACAAGGAGAACTGAGGTGAAAAATCACATTTCACTAGTATAAGTACCAAAAATGTATTGTGTATGTATCTGTCTGTGTCTGTATGTTAAAGAGGAAAAGATGTTTCAACACCGTTAGTACATTTCAGAAGAGGTTCATCTAATTAACAGAACTCTTTGAGGGGATGATTAATCACAAGGAGAGTAGATATTCTGTACTGAATATCTGTAGTAGAAATTAGATTGTTCTCATCAGTTCTATCAAAATTGTTTCATCACTTAATCTCTTCACTGACATGAAAGAATGTGTGCGTATATATATTTTTTCAGGAGGAAACCTTTGATTTTTAGGGCTTGAATAACTATGGCCTGACTGCTTCTACTAACAAAATAATTTGCCTGTTTCTGTGCTGAAGTCTATACTTTAAACTCCTAACTGTCTTAGAGTAAAGGAGAAATTCCTTTGGCAGAACCATTTCATCAAACATGTTCTCAGCACCTGCTAGAGGACATTCTCAACCCAATTCATGTAATCTGAAAGGCTAGACCAGAAGTTCATTCCTAAAAGAAAGCAGAAGTTATTGGGATTTAATTTTGTTTTCAAAAGTCTAAGTCTGCTCCAACTGTGTCCTTGTTACTTGCGTACATAAATAATCTTTGCAGTTCTGATAACTAGAATGGCCTATCATAAGAGCATGCGTACTTTAGGCAATTCTTCTAGGTGAGCTCAAGTTCATAGTTCCACTAAACACTTGTAATCACATCCAAACAATATATAGAGAGAACTTTTATCAAATTTTACCAACAAGAATAAAATAAAACAAAATAAAACACCTCAGCAATGACTGCTTTTTGGGGCAATAATCCAGCTGTTAAAATCAGTTTATCCATACAGATGACTGTAATGACAGTGGGTGCTCAAGGATTATCAATGCTTGAAGACCGTGGTGCGAACTGTGGTCTGACTTAAACCACCATTGATCATTTAAGTATCTATTTGTATTAAGTGTATCAACATCTATATTTATCATTTAAACTGAAGGTTTAATTAAACTTAATTAAATTGAAGGTTGAGATCAAAAGGAAAGCGTGCAAGAAGAGGGTTCATTCTTCTCTGTATATATATATATTTTTTTTGTTTGTTTGTTTGTTTGTTTGTTTTTGTTTGTTTTTTTTTTGTTTCATACAATTTACCAAGTAATTCAGGAAGTTGCTTTAGGACTGCAAAAGTCAGGTCTGAGGAAGAAAAGAAGTGGAAGTGGAGCTGAAAAAGAAATTGGGCAAGCAAAGGGCTTCTTGGGCTTGTTAACGGATTTACTGGATGCTTTCCCGTATCATCATGCATTGAACGAGGAATGAAATGAAGTTGAAAATTAGATGAGTAGCAAATGAAAGCTCTGCATAGCAAGAGCAATTTGTCCAGAAAAAGTAAGAAGTGTGCAACTTACTACAGGTGAAAGTATGGCCTTATGGCCAGCAGTGAAGTTTTTGTGTATTTTTCTAGCAAGTATTATGCAGCCATCCAGCTCTTCTGCCCAAAATGCAACACATACTTATCACGTTTTTTCCTTCAAGAAGGATTTTCAGAACTCATAGGCTGCTTTACATGCAAATTAACATAAAAAAAATAATCTGTCTGGCTGAGTATAGATTGAAAATACATTCATGCTTAACAAAAGGCAATTATTAGCTAGCTGAATAGAAATGGAAATTGAATAGAAATTGAAACAGAAAGTGTTAGAAACATAGAAAGGACTATGAACTGATAAAGATGCTTTTATTCATTACTACATTCATTTTCTAAAACAACAACAACGTAAGAAGACAACGACACAGGATAATATCTTTAATAAGGGCAAACTTACAATAGGTTATGAAACACAGTTTTCATTAGGTGCTCAAGAAGCCTATAAGCGCCTAATTAAAGCTGCAGAACTGAAGACAGTGAGTATTTCACATTTGCTTGCATAATGTGCATCATTATTTAGCCAAAAACCTTTAGCAAAAGGGAAGGGAAAACCTGGTGAATCACAGTATCGCTATGCAGTTTTTGAGAGGCTGAGTTGAGGGGACTGTATGTACACTAGCGAGCTCCTTTCCACAAGAGGTAGGGCTATGTGCGCGCCACCACTTTCAAGACCATCTTCTGTGCTCAGTTCTGCAAGCCAGCTTTCTCTTGATAAGCTAGCTAGCAACTAATATACATCCATTACCCGGTCTCCACCAAGGAAACCCATAAATAATCTGCAATGTATTAAGCCGATTTCTCAGACAGTCAGGAAGGCTGAAAAAGAGAGAAATAAAACTCGTGATATATCTATTTCTAAGTAAAGGAACTTGAATGATGATTTGAAAAGGGAGAAATAGATGCTGACATTTGAATAGTGCTCCTTCCTTCCACTTACGGATATTTTTACCATGTAGGAGAATTAAAATAATGAAAACTAAATTACCGTGAACTTTCCAATGAAATATAGCTGCTGGGGAATTTTTTTGGCATTCACAGCCCTGACGGTCCACTTACTATTGGCTCTTTAATCTGCACGAATGTGAAACTTCTCTATCTTTTGTGTTGCACAAAGGTTTTTTAAAGAAAGCACTGTGGCATGTTGGTTAACTTAGAACATTCCTCAGATCAAATGTACTCAGACTGAAAGGAAAATATTGTGGTTGAAATGGAAGGGAGAGTTTTTAAGTTAGCAGCATAGCAGGGTCATCCTGCAATTCTTCTGCTTCTGGTGAGAAGTTCATGTCTCAACCATCACTAAAAAAAAATGTGCTCTGAGGGACTCTCATTCCACACTTTGGAAAAGTTTCACAACACCGTCTAGAACCTGCCCTAGATAGAACAGCACCACACCCTCTTGACAAGACTTTGTTGTTGTTGTCCCGCAGCCTCATCTCTTCCCTTCAGGGGCAACCACAGCGGCTACAGATGTCATGCAAACACTAGCATCAGCTTGATGACTCATTTCTGGTAGTCTGCAGTAATCTTGCTGGTGACTATTGCCTCTCTGTTTCCATGCTTGTTTTCGCATTTCTTACACTTAAACTGTTCCATAATTTCCGTCCAAGTGATTGCTTTCCTTGCCATACAGCTGCTGTTTGATTGCCAAGACCAAAGAAAACCATCTGCAATACACTCTTTGCAAAGGAATATTCTGAATTATGTGAATGTGTGGTACCCCTGGGGTATACTGGACATGCTCTTCTGAATACTAGCCATTTAGATTGTAATTCTATTTCTAAACCGGTACCTTTTCAGATCTGGTTTGTGTGCATTCCAGCTCCTAACTGTTGATTGACCAGATCAAAATATATTTTTTCTGACCCTTATAGTTCATAGCTGCTTATGGAAAAGAAATATCACTAGCAGAGGACAGAACTATTCTTCCAAAACAATCTACCTTCATTTGTCAGACTACACCAGCACAAAGTCGAATAGTATAAATCTTTTTCAGCCACAGTTTCACTTACAAATATAGATCCTATGAAGAAAACATAGTGACTTTCTTCGAAGGTTAGCGCCTTAATAATCCCCTGTATAATCCCTTGTAATATTTAGATAATGATGCTTTTAGATCTATGTAGTTAAGAAAATTGGAATGACCTTCCTTGGCTTTTTCTGATACGACAGCACTTCAAAGTTTTCGCCCCCATTGATAAGGCGGTATTATGATTTCTTCAGGAAAAAATGTGCTCTTCTGGGTTCTCAGGGTTTGACTAGTTTTGGTTGTATCTACAATAATAGAATATGGGTTATAATATCCTCTTTACAAATAATTACTTATTAAATGGACATTGTCTTACAGTGAACTTTTCTGCTACAAAATTATACTCTGAATTTCTCATTCTGCATTTTACAGCTGTCTCTGCCTATATCTATATAAATGTTCTCACTGTGTTCTCACTGCACTCCTGTAAGAGGAGTGTTGTACCCATCACTAGACATACGTCTACCTTCCCAAGGTAAAGCACATAAAAGGAATTATGCCTATCAATCACTCTACCTCTTCACATAGGCAACATGCTGTTCAGGGCGGAGGATTGGACTCAAAAAACTTTCAGCACCACAGAATATTGAAAAGAATTGGAAGAACTGGAGGTTTTGCAATTCACAGGCTGAAGCCTTGAAAGAGTTGGTAAGGAAAGGAAAGCTCTGTTGCAGCAAAGCAGATTTGCTTATTTCAGGGACATGAAAAAAAGTTTTAACATCACACAGAATCTTCTCTTTTGAATGGTTCCAATTTGGCACATCTCTTCTCAGTTCCCTTTTAATATGAGTATCTATTTCCTGTACATGAGAGATGTGGTTATTGGCTGTTAAGGGTAAAGACATTCTAAAAGGAGAGAGGTTTCTAGAGAAATTTCTAAAAGGGGACATTACTAGCTTCAATAAATATTACAAATTTTCAATACATCCCTTCAAAAACCACTGTGCTGCTCAAACTGTAAAGCCAGTATATTTGTGTGTGTGTGCAAATGAAGAAAGTCACAGAGGTTTAAGCATAGGTTTAAGCATAGGTTTTACGTATTTGCTGGAGTGCTTGCTTGAAAAGCTGCCACTCGAAGAGAGTTTCCTCTGAAATAAGGATACTTTGGAGAAATAATTACCTACATTTCTCTTTGAGAAGCCCTAGAGATTCATTCATAAATATTTTCTCACTCCTGAAGAAAACATAAAATTGCCAAAGGGCATGTCACTTTGACATACTGGTTTTGCAAAAGCCAAGAACATGAGGTGAGGTTACTACAGCAACAGAAGGTAGAAAAACACAATCCCAGTCCATCTGGTCACGTGAGATAGTTTAAAAGTTTCATTAATTTTTATTAGCATTATGACAACTGTCCCAACCTACCTGCAATCAACAGCCTACCCAACAAGTTTATGAATTTTATCATAGCATTTAAAGTGACTGTGGGCTGCTGTTTCTGCAATAAAACACGGCAACCACAGCTTCGTGGTTTAGTGTGCCTCAGATGAATTATTTCCTCCATTATGCAGGATTACATTGCTATTGTATAATTACATCTCTGGCTCATTCTGATGGTTGATCTCCTACTGCTAAACAACTTCTATTTTCTCCACATTTTTCTCAGGTTAAAAAAACATATGTAGGGAGATTTAATTTAGCACTTCTAGCATCTAATTCCAGACCTAACATCTAGAAAAGCACTCAGGTACCTCAATGGAAATCACAGCAGAAATAAAAACTTTGAAATAAAGTTTGACAATATCTTTACACTTCAAGTTCTGAGATTTTTTTGTTTTTAATAAAGAGGAGTTTTCAAACAATGTGACTTCAATATTTTCTTGCCATTTTTCTTTCCTTACCTGCACCCATTTATGTCTATCTATCCATGCTAAGTTTATGATTTTCATTCCAATTAGTTGCTGAGTTGGGTACTCGGAAACCAATGACAACAGACAGCCCAAATGAAAAATAGGTCAAAATTATTTTGCTTCTTATAATTCAAACTGAAAGCTAACACTCCCATCAGGAATATGTGGCTATTAGAAAGAGACTTACTCAGCAGTGCTGTGGTAGGTCAACTAACGACGCCTGACGCATGTAGATGCATGTCTGCACTTTGGGCAATGATCAAATCTTGGACTACAGAGAGCTAAGAAAAGTCCCCTTTTAAAGTTTGGAGCTGCTCGTGCACATAAATGTAAATTCTTGCAAGTGACTTCTGAGCGCTACTGTAAGCCTTAAACAACGACAAACTCCTCAGAGCTCCATCATGGAGGGAATAAAAAGTAGACTCTATTTAATAGTAGGTCATCTCTGCTGCAGCAGGCATAAATTCTCATTAGCTCCATTTTGGGCTGTCATTTGGGAAATATTATTAGGCTTTGAAGATGTGAGGTACCTGCCATTTAGCTGGTAGCAGAGAATGCTCCTTTCCAGTCCTACTGCCTGGTATTTCATGGATATATTGTGTATGCTCAATCCATTCATGTTGCTATTTCCCACTGCGACAAGCATGTGGCATTTGAACTGAAGTGAGTTTGTGACTATGCTTTGGGGAGGAAGGAAAATATAGGCATCTGCATAAGCTGCAGATAGGGGTTAGTTTCTCCCCTGAGGTTACAAGCAAGTTGTCCTTGTCTTAACGCCACAGATGCTCAAGGGCCTGGGATTGGTTCTAAATGAATTATTAGTCTGACTTACTATACCAGTGGGGCAAATCCTAAACACATTTGTTCTCTTCTGCTGACATCTGTGGCAATTTTGCACACAGAATGAATATAGAACATGCCTCTTAGACGCTCACTCCAAAATAAGCATCAAGATCCAGCAGCTGAAATGCTGCTTTTAATTTTAATGAAAGTGCTGTATGTGGAATGAATGGGAAATATTGCATTCATACAGGAAAACAGGTTAGTCTCTGGCTAGTTTCTCTGTAGATAGGCAAAGGTTTTTGTTTTTAATAGAAAAAAAGAAAGTTCTTTCTCATTAGAGCAATGAGAGAGCTTTCTCAGTAATGATCAAAATCTCTGATTTTAATAGGCATATTGAGTAGACATGGTCCACTTGCTATAAAAGCTTTTTATAATATGACCTTACATAAAAGGATATGCTATTTTCAAACTGTACACATTAAATGAAGGAAAAATGTAAAATACTATGCAAAGGTATACTCTGGAAAGAACGTACAAAGACCTTTCTTCTTCCTAGTCAACCGGGTGGCATGCTAATAGCAATTATAAAACATGCCAGTGCATATCCATTCCTATCACATCCACTGCTATTCATTGAAAACAAGCCACAATATAGAAAGGAAGATTAGAGTTTTAAAAGATTTCTATCTGCATCATTTAATATATTGGTTTTTGATGGCAATATTTAATGCAGTGACTATAATCCCGTTGCAGAGTTGGTGTAAGATCAGGCTCTGTGTCCTATTACTGAGTTTCTGTAGCAGCATCGCGTTCAATAAAGGCAGCTGTAGTTCTGAAGTGGTTCATCACATAAATTGTTGTCTGTCATAGCAGCCAGTTTTGATGAGATGTTTTTTGATAGTGTTTTCTTGCATGGTAGGGGTAGGAGACAGAATGAATGAGTCACAAAATTTTCCTTTGTTCAGTGCAAGTTATCCACTGGATATGGAGGGCTATCGTGTGGCAACTTGATCATCCTTTGTTTTCAAATAAGTATATTCCTTTTATAAGTCAAGTCAGAATTATGATTATACCCTTTTCTTCTGCATTAGCAATCAGTAGTCTATTCTTTCAGGCTCCTGTCATCTATTACAGGCATAATTTGGTGTGACAAGTTAATAAATATTAGAAAAGACCAAAACATATGAATGGTTATCTACAATGGATTTATTTAAAATGTTAGCAGAAGAAAAGAATCACTTAAATTTGCTGAAGACCCAACAATTAAGAGAAGATCTCCCTCTCTATTTAACTGAAAAGTTCTATTGCAGATGATGGCTCAGAGGCAGTCAAGACTCTATAAGAATGAATCACACAGGATTTGTTGCAAGACAATTCCCACAAATAACATAGTTGAATCTTAAACTTTTTGAAGTTACAAATTCAAATTTTGGATGAACTCAAATATGTAGCTTTGCTTTTGTTTAGCAGAGGCTGCAAAAAGATAAGTGGAAGCAAAATTAATACCTAAGTAAAGTTAGGTACAGCTTGCTAAATACAGGAAAAAATCTTTTTTCAACAGTAATTTTGAAAAGGGAAAGTGTTCTTCCTAAAATAAATCCCAGATCTTCATTTAGCCGGAATATGGCTTTTAATTAAATTGCCATTGCAGAAAAATGGAACACCTCAATTTCATGGGTTTAAACTGCAGAAAAGAAATGCTGATAACCTATACCCATGTTTCTGAGCTTTGGAAAAAAACATAAAACAGCATGAGATTCATGTGATAAAAATGCACTTACATCTTAGAAGCTTTTTAAGAGGAGTGTTATTTTTCCATTTTGTCTTTATTTGGTACAATCAAGGTATATTCTTTTCCTTCACAGGACCACACTATAATTCTTGGATAGGGTCACAAATCAAATTAGATTCTTGGTCACCTCTAAAGAGCAAAGAGAAGAACAGTTCAGTTAAGAAAAGTGAGCCATTTACTATAATCAAACATAAAATGGCAGTGCTTTTGTTCAAAATGCCTCAAATAAAGGAGTACAAAAACTTAGTAGCAGTAAAGCTATTAGTGGAAAACTAATGGCAGTGTTTCTATCCCCCTCAAAATCTCTGCTTCACATAAGGTAATGCCTAAGAAAAAAAGCAAACCTTATGAAAATTTGAGGTATTCCTTCAAGTCTATTAAAAATGTTGATGTGTCCTCTAAAATTTAAAAATGCCATTCAACAGGCTATTTTACCTGTGGGCTTTCTCTTATTCATAATATCTTCAGAAACTGAAATAAACCCTGTGAGTTGAAACTATTTTTGGTGTGTCAATGAACAAATAATTTTATGGATTTTTCACAAAATTCATATGTATTTCTTTAAGCCTGATATGCTTCTTATGACTTATTTATTATCAGAGCTTTTTCACATATTCTAAATGAAAGATGTAGCACACTATTTGGGTGTAAATAGAAATTTTTGTACAGTAGATTTCATGTTTGTCTTCCACATAAAAGGAACATATAGTTACCTTCCGCATAAGAGAAACCACTATGGTCTGCTTCTACTGATAAATCAGACTTAATTGTACTTTTTTTTTTTTTTTCTGTCGTTTGAATGGACAAATTTTAATGAACAAATACAAGACTTCAGGCATGTAATGGGTTTCAAAACATGTTTGCTACATTTTTACCTGATGGAGTGTGACAGGTCTTTCGATACGGTCTATCGGTTACAAATCAGTATCAACAAAATTCATATAACGCACATAAGAATATCTATCCATTTTCAATTATCCCCAAGATTGTTCTGGTCAGGCTTTTTAAATGTACATACAAGCTACTTTCAACAACGATTATTTCACACGCATAATATCTATTAATGCAACATTGCACTGAGACACAATCTTCCTCTAAGTCAATCTCAGGACCAAAGTTGGTGGACTTTTGCTTCTGCTCTGAAGTCAGTATAAGACAGGAAAGAAGCTCAATGCAGCTGGCAGTGTGCAGGTCAGTAAGGAAGATAATGATGGAGGGGAGG